>WJFA01000070.1:0-87944 GCA_009870155.1 Pseudobourletiella spinata | reverse complement strand
CACACAAACACAACGACACAGCACACGCATACACAACCTGCAGAGAGAAGTTTACATGTTCTAATCGCAGGTCTTTTAAATTTGGCATCTGTCAGGTTTATTAGTTAATCCGCACGAATTCGCGTACGTAGCCTTCGCTTTCGCGAACGTGGTTTCTACAATCAGGTCAGGCATTTATTACCTGCGATCAGCAGGTAATAAATATTTTTTTTAAAATTGTGCTCGGAGGTACTGGAGAACCAGACGAGATTGGATTTTTTATTTTAGGTCAGGGTTGTAGTAGGTGACGGGTCAAAGGACTTTCTAGTAAGTCAATGCTTATAGTGTGGGTTGTTGTTGTGCTGGCTGCTGGACTGATTGAAGGGAGTTCAGCTGCCAGCACAGCAAAATGAAATTACCTACGCATTAGCTAGAGTTCTATAAACCAGTGCGTGGGCCTCGCACGGAGATACGGTAGGATGGATGTGTACGAAAGCGGGAGGGTGAGATACGGGTACGAATGTATGCATGATGTGGAGTTTGGAGGATGAAAGCGTTTTGGCGGTGCATTTTATTGTCGGGGTGGATGCATGTATTGCGGTCTCTGGTATTCTAACCCACAACACACGCTCCCAGTTCTTCCACTCCAACAACCCATTTTCATATATACACATCCACCTACCAACACATCAACTTTGAAACCTTGCGCACAAAAAAGATCATAAAAAGTATCAGCTAGGGATAACTTGATGATAAGAAAATGAAGTGAGTAAATGACGACGAAACTCTAGATGGACAAAAGTAAGTTTCTGTGATTGTTTGGTGAAGTGAAGAAATAGTGAGACTACAAACATAGCATAACAATTTATTTACAATCCAGGTTTCGGCTGCTGCTCAAAATTTCATGAAATGAATTAGTGTACATCGAATACCTATGTAAAGGTTTGTCAGCTCAACTTTGAAGCTAATCGTGAGGAGGCGCTGCACCAGCATTTGAGGCATTTGCATCCTCGCCTGGCCCCCCCAACGTATCCATTATATGCACGATCAGCTCCCAGTTCAGAAAAATTGGTTTAGTAGATATCCAGAAGGAAGCATAAATTTTGTTCATTGTTAATGAAGGGTGCCCATGTGGTTACATTTTGGTAACCGAAACAGAGCTTAAGATGCAGTAATTACAATGGGTTGAAGATGCTTAAGAATGCTGCCATATCCTGTTACCATATAACTTAGGTTAGGCACAACACAGCCACTTATACGAATTCCACCACGCGTAGGAATGATGAACGATTATGGATTTGTCGCGCAATTAAATATGTATCAAGTTGAATGTCCGCTGAATTGCGTCTCCTTACCATATGAATTCACTTGAGCAGGTGGTACAATCTGTGGTTCAATGTACCACAATCCACAGGATATTGTCGTCACATTATAAAAAATTTGGTGTGGGTTACACGTGTTCATTCTGTAATTCTGTCATTCTCATGTAGCACCTATGTTGTACTTGTAGAGGTACCTAATACGTCTATACGAAATGAACTATCACCTTGACAGCCTTTGGATGGAAAAATCTTGGCATCTGTACCCATATTACTACTCATAGGGCAGTTATTTTGGTTATATTGGGGCTAGCAGATTCTGCCTATTTATGGGGGAAAACAATGAGCTATTCGTTCATATTCCTGGGGTCAAATGTGATAACTCAGCATATGCCATAAATGGGAAACTTATTTCATGTACTGTCAGTCCAGCTCCTTCCCCCTAGTGTTCCGGCAGTCTGTGGCCTCCAGAAAAGGCCAAAGTAGTTGAAGGTTCTATCACCTGCATGGTAAACATATCTCTCGAAGAAGGACGTTGAAAGTACGCAAAAATGCGTTTCGTTTTTTTTCTGTGCCTAATTTGTTTCACTTATGTATTCATTTCCACCGTAAGTAAAGTTTTTGTTCTTCTTGGTCCGAGCAACGAGCAACTTAAAGTGTAAGCTAACCTCTGTTTCCTGCTGCAGGCATTGGCGGATACAATGGCATTCACGATCACACCTGAGTTAGACCGAGCGGTTGCGGCGGACAACGGCACAGTTCAAACCAAAACTCCAAGCCATCGTGGCATTTTGGATATTCTAGAAAATTTTCGGTTGTGGCAAATCGAAAGGAAGAAGGAGAATCCGGGGCCTTCCACAGCTCCAACACCGGCACCCACAGGTATAGACTTGCTGTTGCCAAGGTTACCTGAAATCAAGCTAAATCGAGACACACTGAAAAATATTGTTGGTGCTGGAGAGGACATTGCCAAATCCTTTGTTGGTCCCCCACCTACTGAGCCAGAAGAGTCCATTGACAACAGTCTTAATATTTCCACCACGATTCCACCCAATGATTTCCTTTGCCTCTTTTGTTAAGTCCGCCGTCACACTTAAATTCGTAGGCATGGAGGAGTTTCAAACACAAAGCACGAGCTTATACTTAATGCACTTGTTAGGCAATGCAGCAGGCAGAGGTATTTAGCGTAACACTCCCTGTGCGCAAGTGTTTTAAAGTTTTAGCGATCGAGTTCGGAGACGTTCGAGAATGCGAAAAATCAGTACAAAATTTGGTTCAATCAAAGCACACTTCATAATTATTTTATTCGACCTTGAAATCGATAAATATTAAATAAATTTACATACAAACTGCACAGCTGAAAAGACAATATCATTACAAATAATCATACTTGTTTGTAGCAGTTGAACATTTCTGCGTTCTCGTGTAACACTTGAGTGTGAGGTCAAGTAAATAATAATAGTAATAATTAATTTAAACCCTACTGTACTGTTTAATAAATATTCAAATTCGGTACGACGTATAATTACCGTAATTAACAAAACCTGGTGTCGAATGGTGTCTGGTGTTACGATCAAAATCAACATTATACAATAACATTCATTGCTATGTATGTGGTATTACTAAATGGTAAACATAATGCTTTCTTTCCTCACATTCTGTACATACACACACGAATCCTCCGCGATAACAACATTAAAATATGTAACGATGCATCATTTCATTGTATTATGTACAAAAAGCCACTCTGTACTCTCAAAACGACTGAAAACAGTGCTCGATTTATCCGAAATATTTTTTGAAACGACCAGTAACCGAGTGTTCCAATTCCGACATCGATGGTGCTGTATCTTCCACAATATAGGAGTTAAATTCAATTTCATTAACATTTCCACGCAAGGAGACCCTCCGATCAGGTCTCGGTCCCCCATGTCACCATAGCTTCAACCACACGTGGGCAACAGGCAAATCAAATCTATACTCAAACAATGCTCAACCTGGCGACGGACGCACTTGAATCGATAAAACTTTAAAACATAACTACAGCAACTGGAGTTAAAAATAAGTTTAGCTAATTTTAGCCGTATACTCTAGAGTCTGCTGCTACGGTACTGTACAATGCACTGTGTTACTTAAACTAAACTTAATATGTAAACTCATGTCTTTTCCTGCAAAGAAAATTTCACGATTTGTATCTTTACCTCGTTCAGTGGTTTATCTGCGTGAGTACATTTGAAACACACTGCATCGCGTGTCTTTCATTTTACACGGAATGTCTAAGTTAACCGCCTAAAAAATGTCTTTTCAATGCTTCCGTTCAGCAATTAATTATTAATTGTACTGAATTAAACTTAATCACTAATGGTAAATAAACAACATCAACAAATAACCCAGAAATTATGCTCCTTCTACTATGTCTCAGTGTCATCTTCACAAGTTCCAGAGAATTAATTACGGAGATGATTAAAGTAAAATACTACCGAGCTTAACCAAGGCACTTATGGATGCCATTTTGGGAAGTCCTACCGGCAGTACGAGGTTTTTGGGCACATGCATTTTTGGATCGACATCTTAGTTCTTTGATGGACTTGAGAACATGGGAGCACGGGGTAGGAGATCCACTTTTTTTGCCATGCCACGGTACAGCAATTCAAAAACTGCTACACTGGCACAAATTACTGTACAAAAATTCCGCACCTGTACTCTTAAAATTAGCAGCTTGCAGTGCTTCACATAAAATACGGACATATAACGAACTAAAACTTCAGTGTTAATCTTACCTTCTAAAAATACTACTTATTTTCAATTATCAAATAAGGCGATGGTTGGCGACCGGTACGGAGAGCTTACTTTCCATTATTGGGCTTAAAAACTCGACATATTTAAAGCATTCGACTGTACATTTTAAAAGCTAGTGCTCACATCTTGAGCTCACATCGTGCGAGACATTTCCCTCACATGCGTAAAATGTCCTCCCTTTGGTCTAATTATGATCACTGGCAACGAACTTGAACTTCCCAATGAATTTCGCCACAAACTAATTCTGGAGGTTATTATGCTAATTATGCTTGGTTAAAAAGGGGCTCTTACAACTTTTCACAGTAAATCAATCGCTGTAACCAAAACTGAAACTGTTATATATTCGTATCGCCGGTAACTGACGTTGGCACCCCGGCTCTCCTGCTGCAAATATAACCTGAACAGAGCCAGCAGAGGAGGCTCAAAAGTTCACATCCTTTTTTATATATGCCCTGGACTAAAAATCACAAGCGTTTCATCACAAGCGTCTGGTGACTCGAAGCTGCAGAGATAGACGAGTGCGTACAATAAGCATCGTTTAGCTTCCAATAGACGCTGCTGATAATTTTTAACCGTATACACTGCATATTTCCTCACAACTCCTCATTCAAAGTGAACTCTTGCCATATTTATATCATATACCTTCCTCCACTGGATTCGCCGGCAGGCATTTTAAATTTTCACACCAACAGCTGAGACACTCTGATAAGGGACCACCTCCGCAATTACTATTTACATATTTACATAGAAGAGCAAAATGAATCTAGACACAAAATGTTGAAAAACTTTACAGCATCCAGTCCCGTAATGTAACTTAATTGCTATAAACATTACTGGAATCAAAATTAGCTCATAAATACATGATTAATTCTATGAAACTTGATGCGCAAGTCAAATTGAAAATATTTTCCGCAACCCACAGGAAACTGTTTTAAAGCTGAAATTGAAATACATAAAAGTACTGCGGAAACATCTCCAATATAGCGTGTTCAACCGTTATTACAACTAACCACACAACCTTCAGCTTCTTACCCTATAGCTTGAAACGACTGTTATTATTGTGTGATAAGGGGTACATGTTGAACTGTATTCGTGATCAGAAGCAAAAAGTTCCAATTAATTTCCTCACTATATTTTCACATATTTCATCTGATTAAACTGCTTACGATAGTTAGGATGGCTTTTCCAGTACGGAATCCAGCACAAACTTTACTCAATTAGGCAGTCAATTCAAAAAATAGTGTGAAAACTGACTAGGGGTGAATTTCATATTTGCAATTGTGGTTAGAGCCGGATTTTGATTTGTTTTAACAACAGGAATTTTTGGTAAACTGAGGGCTCAACATTGCATTTGAGGGAGGTCAAAGTTTCTTACATATGTAAGGCAAGGCTACAAAAACTATACTCATTGTCTCTCTCAGAAGCCTCACCGGGAAACGTAAATTATAAATACTTTTTGGCACAAAAATATTTCACATGCTTAAAATTAACACGGTTTAATACAAAGCATACACTGGGAGGGAGTATCTCGCTAAAGCAGTAATATGACTCCATTACACATGACATAATATTACTAATCTCTAAATTAAAAAAGTTTCATTAAGCTGACATTAAAGCGGTGAATCTTTAGTAACAGAAATCGATACAATACCTGAATGCATCGAAAACCGGTCTTATTCCCTAAATTCTGACATACTGAACCGTAGAATACTTGAGTGAATATCACTGCCGCCATGTAATGTAATGAACGCAGTAACATGTTTATTTTAATGGCACTTCAGTTTGATCCCATTTTCTTTGCAAAAACCCTCGCCACTTGAACATTTCAGTTCTTGATTCGATGATTTTTCTCCGACCTTGCAAGCACTTTGTGGTGTGGACATTAGAAATAATCTTTTTCTGTATACTCTTCTAACGAGTTACAACCTATCACAATATATGAATTGCATATATACATTAGACTGACAGGTATTGGTTGTTAGTGGGTACCAACTCCTTGTTACTTCTGTATGTACATAAACTTTTGGAATAGAGAAGACCGTCATCGTTTTCACGATCGACGACGGTCCTGCTCCATGTTTGTAAATACAACGAACCTAAGGAATTCACAACATTAACGTCTCCTCCATAAAATCTACGCGTATAAATATAAAGTTGTGAAGGACCACGTATTTTCCAGCAGCCACATAATCATTGGAAAATTCTTCAATCTTATCTAAGGCACAAGTAGCGAAGAAGGCATATGTATGCAGGCCTAATGGTTTCTGAAAGGTTGCTTCCTGAAAATTCCTGACTGATTCCTTTCCTCCTCATTAAAGTACTTGTTCACTAATCAACGTGCCGGTACTTGTGAGCTGACATTTGCGATAGACCTAGCACCGCATAGCTACACTTGAGACAGTGGTAGTGGGTCTGCTTTTGAGCATGGATGCAGGCTTCGATCTGCAAAATGAGAGAAATTCATTTCAGACCATAGTAACACCAAAACCATGAGGTACTTAAAAATGGATTCATGGATAGTGACTTACGTGGCAGTGTTGTGACGGGGTGAATTTCTCAAATCCCGCTGCCATGATTGAATCCAGTTTCTGGTGCTGACGACGATGAGCTACGACTTTATTTGTGTCGGTACAGACGAAATCGCACTTGGAACAGTGAAAGTGTGAAGCCTTATTTTGGCCTTGAGTGGAACCTGTGAAACGGAAACATTCACAGTTAAAATCCAATTGACAAACTACAGAATGCTCGATTCCAACTGATACAAACAAATATCAAACTCTGAACTTACCAACATTAGGTACGTAAGAGCAGTTAGCCCGCCCACAACTTATGTTCGCGCGATACTGTTTAAAATCTCCACCCATCAGAGTATCTAGTCTTTCGTGGCGGGCTGTGTGTTGTACAAAACGTGTCTTGTCACAAAAGCTATAGCCACAGTCTTCACGAGTGCAATGGAAATGCGTTTGGTGTTCCCTGTAGCCACAGTGAGTGTACGCGCAGTCTTCATTGAATCTAAATCGGATGTATCCTTCCGGTACGGGCTCATCCTTTAGAATTCTCATTTGCAGTCGCTGTTTCTTATTTTCGGGTGGGGAAGACGGAGAGGATGACGAGGCACTAGGAGGTCGTTTAACCTTAATAGGTAACTGTGGTACAGACGCGGTCATCTGAATCGGAGCAACAGGGTCCATTCCACTTCCTGTCCCAGTCCCATTCGTACTAGGGACGGGCACACCCAGACTTGGCGGAGTCGCGGGTGGAAGGACACTTGCAGGTGGAAATCCTGCGGCAGCAGCACCACCGAACATCATTCCAGCATACAAGGATGTCAGTGGGTTTTGCTGAAGAAACAAGTAGGGTGAGTGTGTGCCAGGGTAGCCACTAAGAAAATTTTGTATGGAAGTAGGGGTGAAGGATGTTGATGGAGCCTCCAACTTGGGTGGAGTCCCTTCGTCTTTCATCTTCGGGAATAATTTCATCTCTGGCTGGTCATCTGAGTCGTTCTTGGAGTCTTCATCCGTAGATGCATCCTCAGACTCGTTCGCTGGTTTCAGCGGAGAGAAGTTGCTATGCTTTACTACATGAGGACGCAATTTCTCTAGCTCTGAGAAAGCCTACGTAGATTGAGAATACAAGATTTTAGATTTAAAGACTGTATCTTCTCTCAGCAGTCCGGGAATTCTAATGTAACTTACCTGATTGCACAGATGGCAATGGAAATGACACTTCCTCTTTAGCTTGCAAAATGGCCGACCGCAGGCAACGTCAGGCCCATATTGTGTTTCTCCAGAGTCTGGAGATGGTAACTGAAGAATTCGGCTGAGCGAATGATCTGTGACTGGTTTAGTTTCTAAATAAAATTTTAAAAATTGACCCTTGAATACGATTCCGTCACGATAAATCCAGCGCGATAAGCTCATTCTGACACGCAAGATGAATCTAAAAATTGAGGGAACACGTACCTGTTGATTCAGTGAATCCATTTGGACTGGACAGATCCATTGGATCCCCCGCACTTTCCTTCCGCTGAACTGTGGTAAGTGGGTAGAACGTTCCACTCGCTTTCACTACTGAACCACAAGGATCAGAGTTAGGTACGGTTATACCACAGTCACCTCACGTACTTTACAACAAGAAGGCCGACGGACTTACTCTGATTGTTCCAATTCCTGTCCTCATCGTCACTGCTCCCATTGGACTTACTCTCATGACATTCGGCCTCATGCGCGATCATGGCCGTGTACCTGAGAAAGCCATGACCGTCGCGAACGCAATGAAAGTGTTCTGAGCTCCCGTTGAACTCGCAGCTGTTCTCGCGACAGTCAGAATTTCTATCGTAGTAAGCATATCCTTCAAGAATGTCCACATTAGTATGGAAATCACGGAGATGAAGTGACAATTTGTGAACATCCGCCACGGAAAAGTGACATCGAGGGTGACCGCAGTGGTAATGGCATGTTGATTTGGATGTGTTAAACGAGCAGGAGCTGTCAGGGCACGTTGTTCCTTCTGGGTACGATACAAAACCAATGGGATCCTACAACAGCAATTAAGTCCATGATAGCGAGCATATTTGGAAATCATATCGAAATACAATGGGAACGACGGACCATATTGCATATAACTCTAACAACACGAGCAAAGCAATTTTACCTTCACATCCCCGTCCGAAGCATCCGTGCCGTCCAAAGCTCCACCGAATATTGGCTTTGGTAATTTAAAACTGGTAAAAATGGCTTCATTCGCCCCAGAGGACACCTATATTGAGGGAATTAATATGAAAGCATTTACACAGTGGCTGGAAAAAATCCTCTGCGCATCGGAATGCACATGCTAATGGAACTCTTCCAACAGAATTGCTGGATAAATATTTAAACGTGGTTTTTATTACCTCAATAACCCTATTCTTTGGCGGTCTTCCCCTTTTCCGTCGGAAGAACCCGTCTAAACTGTCACATTTGTCGGTCAAATCTAATTTCTGGCTGTGCTCGTGAGCTTTGAAGTGGTCAAGTCTCTTGAATGGTCCATCACTGGCTACAATAACTTCGGAGCAACCGTCCTGGAATCGTAAAAATGTAGCCCATATAAATAATCAACAAATTCTATCTAATTTTATGACCGCACGCAAACCTCGTTTTCACCCCACCACCATCACTTCAAATCACCACACATGACTTTGACGACTCTGTGGCCACCAGTTAGGGTCTCCGGGGAGCCCACAACCCAGGCATGACTAAAGTGAAAAATGCTACTTTATGACACTTGGTTTCTTCACGTACCCATAAACAGTGATAGTGCTTCTCTCGCGTCTGGTACGGGCACTTGGCTGATATGCACGGAATCGTCGAGTCCTGAGCGTCGAAACTGGCCGGATCCACGGTGAAGAAAGCCAAGGATGAAATCCGATCTTCCAGTTCGTGATTACGACCATGTTCTGATGCAATTTCAGGGGTTCTAAAAAATGTGATCATACCATTTCTCTATTACACACGGAAGAAAAAGAAAAGCCAAGGAGGCCTCCGCTGCGGTGAAGAAAAACTCTCTGGGGCTGGCACCTCCACCCTGTTTTTGTTTTTATGATTTAAAAGCCTCATATTCCGCTCTATAATAATTATCCCCCCAACTCCAGCAGGGGAACCAATGCTGGGGAACACTGAAAGGATTGGGAACCTTCAAAACTAAACCAAGGGACCCTTACCCAAGAAGAGCATTGGCACATGACTCGACTTTGCAATGGAAATGCTCGTCCTCGCTCGCATCGCACTTGCAAAGCTGCATAAATTTCTTCATCGACTCCTCTCCATCCAAATCCCCATGGTCCGTCGCGGAGGATCGGCTGTTCTCCTCCTCCGACTTGCTCGCATTCATGAAGGAATCCCCGACATTTAAAGCTGTCAACTCTGCGCCAAAGGTACCCCTCATCAGACTCTGGGCCAACTTGAATTTTCGGTAGGCCAATTCCGAGTCTCGCCGCTCATGCTTCCGCTGTGTGGAAAACAACGTAATGCAATCATAAGTAATCATAAATGGGTGAAGTAACAACTTTATTTCACTCTCAAATGAGTCACCCCACTATCATCATAATCATCATCAAGCCCTTACACTATATTTACGTTCACTCTTAAATGAGTCACCCCTACCACCAGCATTAACCTCCTCCTCCTCCTCCTCCTCTTCATCATCAAGCCCTTTCAATACATTTAAGCTTACTCAAAGCGCGCACAGACAATTCATCTCCAATGCGGGGTAGCCAGGGGCAATTGCATTAAAATGGTTGATAATCTCGTTCAAACTGGATGAAAGGTAAAATGGGACGGGTGAAATGCAAAGGAATCAGAACCGATTATTACGTCAAATGAGAGAAAAGGAAAGTATTTGTGCGCTCCTGTTTGCTCCCTCACTCACCCAGGCTCAACTAGGCATTCGATTATGGTTAATGAGCAAAAACACGGAGCTGAGTGCAAAGGGCGGGCCAAGCCTCGCATCAGGAGCCCAACTATTGAGAGTGCGACTGATCTAGTGAGTTAGTTGTGGAGGGGAGTTGGGCGAGGGCCTTGAAAAACTCCTTATCCGAATCAGGTGCAATGCATTGCAATAGAAATTATGACCAACAAATAACAATTCCTCCTTACTGTTAGGAGGACCGCGCGACCCGTGGCATGCCTACTCATCACTACTACTAGTACAAACTCCTTAAGTTCATGTTATATGGTTCCCCGATGCATCATCCAGAATGCCTCAGAGGCCCCTCTCTCATAATAATTCCGTCACACATGCCTTCTCATTCCTCGCCTGCTCCCTACCTTCCCATGCTCATGCTGGTCATCCCTCACTCTCCTATGGGTTCATAAACATGTTAGTTTAGCCTCTAAACTTGTTTGAAATGCAACAGCAAGAGCAGTCCCGATCGTCTCCACTTCAATCTTCCTCGCAAAAGTCCTTTGGCCTTATTAATTAATCATCCCTAATTCCACGCACCTAAGCCACTCGGAGCGGATCCATGCTGATTCTTAGACTTTTCACAAATTAAACCGCAAACTTTGGTGCAAACCAGGTGAAAATGACCGGCTGCCGTCATGTGCTACGCGCTTGGATCACTCGCAGTCTCTCCTGAAGGAAAATACAAACTCGACCCATCCCATACTTTTCCCACAACTACTCACCGTAATATGTACTATCAGAGGGCCTGACTTGAATGTCGGAATGCGGGGAAACTATTCAAGTATGTTTGTGTGAAAAAAACAGGTATTAGTTGTCGTAGGTGGACCGAACGAATATAAATTAGCTTGTACCTCAAGGCCGGACTGGCACTCTACCCGTCGTCCAATGCGATTATTTCTTTTTCCCTAAAAAACTTTGTGGATGTGGAATGTGTAGCAATAATTATTGATTATTCCAACCGCCGCTAGTATCATTCATCATAGACCGACTGGCGACATGATTATCGGGGCTCTCTGCGAAGAGGCCACCAGGAGCAGAACCTTCGACATTCCGCTCCTATACTCTTGCATCTTGCACAGCTCCCTGAAGGTATGCGGACGCGTCGGGGTATCATGCAAAATAACATTGCTCATCCCTCTCCATTCCTCATGTCGGCGCGCAGTGCTGAAGAGGAGTAGTGTGTGTGAGGAGGGATGGAAAGATGAGAAAGACAGGAGAGACCCACCTTGTGTGAGTAGAGTTGTCCACTGGAATGAAGGACGTAGTTGCAGCCCTCACGAATGCAATGAATGTGGTTGCAGACACGCGAAAAGCGACAATTCGAATAGTGACACGCCTCGTGTTTCATAAACTTCTTGAAGCCGTCCCTGTTCAGCTGCTCATCCTTAATGTGGTACGACTTGTGCTTCTCTGTGGATTAAAATACAGGGAAAAATTAGTCGGCTGCTGGTGCGCGAACATGGGGGAACTACATGACGGACGTCATCAGCATCATCATACGTGCATACATGACAGCAATAAATAAAGTATAAAGAGCTCAACAGGAAAAATCAGGAGCGAGTGTGAAAATGAAATAAAAAAAGTCAGGGAGAAAGCAACAAGTTAATGTAAGACACATACGCACTCAAAGCACGAACCCACACATACGCACATCTATATGCGCACAATGGAGGAAAAAGCGGAGAGCGAAAAAATTCATTTCCGCTTTTTTCGCAGAGAAAAATCTCCTGACAACAGCGACGAAGAACGACGGTATAAGCGTGTGTGAGTGTGATGATAAAAGAAGGGAATCAGTATACAACCATAAATTACACAGTGCTTAAATACTAGTCAAATATAAAAGCATCACCGTCCCATAATTGCCGCATTGGAAGGCTGGTGTTGAGTTTGAGGAACATAATCATATTTTATACTTCATTCTTATCTCTATCTTTCCCTTCCCGCTCCACTGCATACGCCATACGCGCGACGCGGAGGAACGAGTTGTCTCGGTCCTCCCCATCCCTGTCTCCCTCGCACCCATCTAAAATTCACGCATACACTGCACACTCTACATACTCCCACCTACCACCACAGCGTAAGCATTCCAAATGCTTATATAAGCACAATGATGCATACAACTTTTTTTCCCACTCTCTTAACCCTAGTGGAATTACTATTCGGCTTCGGCTTGTTCAACCTGCACAAGAAACTCATCTCGTTTTTACCACCAATACCACCAACCTCAACCAGGACTACTGCTGCACCATTCCCATCACATAATATATACGTATCCGCGAGTCAAGCTTGTGTAAATTGTGCGTATTTACAGCAACGCCGTTTCCATGACTTTGAGAAAAAATCTCTCTCTCTCTCTATCTCTCGCTCTCTTTACCAACACCAGCCGTTCCGATGATGCGGGAGTGCGAGGATAGGAAGCCTTTAGAACATCTAATAATTTAAAGTCACACATACTCTTGACAAAAGTGATGACACTACATATACAAACACAGGAATACGGGTACTACTGCGAACATACACAGACAAGACTATCAAGAAGCCCTCAAGGATCATTGCTATTTTCACATCATTATCCTATTTTTCCCGTGGATTATCATACCCATGTCAGCTTTATTCTTAAATGTGTAGGAGCAGGAGGTTCTTCGGCAGTGGAAGTGAGTTGTTCTCTGGTGTCTGAAGCTGCAGTGATCGGCCCCGCAATCCTCTGCCGCGCGAAATCTTTGGAATCCCTCTTGGATGATCGCCGAGTCTTTCCGATGGTAATTCGCGTGCATTTGCACATCCGACGTGCTAATGTACACCTTCTCACATCCATCCTATATGGTTTGGAGCAAATCAAAAAATTCCACTATTAATCACTGCCACATTTTTTACCGTCATTATATTTTTGTCAATTATTCCCCCCTATTATAATTATTCCTCTACATAACGATTTTTCACTCCGAGTATCGTCCTCATCATATCTTCATCATCCTCATTACCATCAGCTATGACTACTCTACATGACTCTGTACTACTACTACTACTACTTGTACCTCGGCTACAATCGCTACAATGCATAATACCTCCCTCCATGCATTTCACACCCTTGTGTCATCCCTTTTGGAAATGACTAACAACTCCCTTCTTCTCCGTTTACCTATAATAGCCACATGGTCCCTCAAATCAATGGACCAAACAGTTGCAAGCTGTCCCTCATCACTCGGGGCGACGGGCTAAATCTCTTTGTCTCTCACAGCTCTCCTGTCTCTGAATTTAAATGATAAATACATAGGGCGCATAGCTGACAGAAGAGACGACGACACATATACTCGCACACGTACCGGCCTACCCATTTATTCACATGAGGAATTTCCAGTGTGCAAGAAAAACTCTGAACTCATTATCCCTACAATGAGGCTACACAGCTGAGTTTCCTATTAATATGTATTACCGAAAAGGAATACGTACGTCTTCTCACGGAGTGTATAAACAATAAAATTTTCCCTCTCCTCTCGCCAATTCTGCGACTCCAATTCCTTTTACCATCGTACATATAATGCTATACAAGCCTATTGTATCCCAGGGATGTAAAAATTTTATTCCTCCTTAAGCTTAATTTTCTATGATTAATTAACGTGAATTCTTCTCCGGGTTAACTGTGTATTTGCTCAATTTGTGCTCGAATCCCTCCAACTTTTCACAACTATTATTTTACTCTGGGCTATACTGTCTGTCTGGCTCATGGAGGAGAGTGTGCGGAGGGCAGAATTGAAGGTATAATTTAAAGTGGGAAGCTCCTATCCCTCCATCTCCTCTCTACTACACTGAGGAATTCGAACTACCTTATAACTTATAATATTCCCTTGTTTATCATCAGGTGGTGGATGAGATGGTGCGAAAAGAGGACGAAAGGGATTCGGGGAGGGGAGATTATTCATCCGTATGGAGAGTCGAGCAGCAATTTTGTTACATTATTATCTGTTAATCACATGTGAGGAACAAGAGGATTTTTTCACCACATTACTCACACACACACACACACACACGCACGCACATACGTACTCACACGGACAGAGGTCGGAGGTAGTTGCGAGCACATGTGCGTGTGTGTGTAGTCCCTTCATGTGTGAAAAAGCGCGAGGAGCCACACACGGGAGCAGATAGGGATAGTTAGTCATCCGTCCAGGCGGCAATATCTAATAGCCACATGCTAGCAGTTGTGGCAGTAGAAGTAGTAGTAGTTGCAGTGGTAGACTTTAGGCCGCCCTAGCCTTAGGAAATGGCGACAACTCTTGGTTGATTGTTGAAGGAGCGAGTGGTAAAATCATTACTATTCATTGAAGGGAGAAGCTAACGGTTAGCAGAGGCATTATCTCACCTGAAGACAATGGTAATGAGTCTGCTTTCGATTATGGGTACAATTTCGAAAGCGGTCCGAGCAGTCATCCATGGGAGAGTATCTGTGTGTGAAGAGAAAAGAGCACGGGGGAAAATATTATATGAGGATGAAATCAAGCAACCAGTTCAGAAGACTTTGCAAAAGTACATCACACAACCCGATGGACACGCGCACACACATGGACACACAGCATGGATACTTCCACGAACAAACACACACATACACCCTATACTTTAAACGTTTCAAAATGGAAGAATTTACAATATTTAGTTTATTACGATCCAAAGTTTATCTGGGCAAATGAAATATTGACGTTTACCAGGGAGTGCGTGAGATTACGTAACGCATTGTAATAACCAAGTACAACATAAATTATTATAGTACGACATGGATATCGTGAAACAATTTTTCTAATTACAACCCTATACCAAGCACCCATCCCCGCATGCACACGACCTGAGCAAACTGGATGAATTCACACAGACATGCAAAGATACGCGCACACACGCAGGCGTACATACATGCCGCCATGCCTGAATACTTATGATGATACCTCATGAATCCATGTTGGAGAGACTCATCCCTCTTCTTGTGCCACTTGAAGTGCCGGATCATTTCCTCCTTCTTGACAAAGACACGTGTGCCCTCCCCGCAGTCCAGACAGTGGAAGTGCTCCCGGTAGTTCAGCTCCCGGCACTGTTGATAGCCACATTCGGCCGAGTTGGAGTAGCGTCGGACGTAGCGCGTGTAGTCCACCGGCCCCGTTCCCTTACCCAGCAGCCCTTCACGAATGACGGGGAAGGATGTGAGCCCCCTGCCCGACGGTGACTTCCCTGGTGAAGCAACGTCAAAAGGTAGACAAGATATTAAGAATCCTCCGTTTTCTCCATCTTCTTAAATCAAACAAACAATCAGGACACAACCCTCCAATTACTACTACTTTTTCCCCAACCGCCTCCTCCCTGAGAAAAATCATCCATTCCCCTCAGTCCAGTGTAGTATAGTAATTATTTTCCCGTCTAAATTAGCCCTGACAAGTTTACTAGCAAGCTCGAGTGCATAAACAAGAGATCAGGAAGGATTGCCCCAGACCGTCGGGCATTGTCTTGTGGTGTGGTAGTAGTGCAGTTAGACACCACCAGACAGTGGAATTAGAATTGGGCGGACCTTGCGGCCTGTAGCTATTGATTACAAATGCATCCTTTCCATACGAGAGGCTCTTCATGTTACACGCCGCCTGAATCAAAAAGTAATCATCATGACGCGATCCCTCGTCACCCGAACATCCATAGCCGTTTTGTCCACCCAAAAACCTCCGCATTACCTAAATGCTGCAGAGAGGGGCCCACGAGAGTGCCACTCTACGGCTATTTAAACCCTCGTCGTCATCCCTCTCAACCCAAAAAACACAGATTGTGACACCTTCTCCGAAAAAGGAGAGTATAATCACCACCATCCGTAGTATATATGTGCAGCCGTGGAGTTCCCTCCAGTTATATGAGAGACTATGCGAGGTACACATTTAATATTATTATTAGTAGAATGTAAATATAAGGTTCCTGGTTAAATGTATGTATATATGCATACATGGATTTGTGTGGAAAATCCAAACGAGGGGCAAATACGTTTGGGGAAAAAAGGAAATCCAAAAAGCTAGAAAACAATCGCTTTGTGTAGAGGCGTGTTGAGCCTCCTCTTTGACCTCAGTACTAACCATTTGCCTAAGCATGTTCCTACATTATGTGACTCAATGTTCGTACAAAGGGCTCTGGAGAGATGATGAATGAATACAATTCACTTCACTTGCCCATAAACTCTACAAACACGTCCACACACACACACACACACACACACACACACACACACACACACACACACACATTACGCATACATACACACAGCTTATACGGGTAATATAATCTCTTCTCCAACTCACCACATTATTACGAGGATCTCCACTTGAGAACCCTATCAATAGCTACTTGTTTACACTACGATTGATTAGTCTAATGCCCATTTCCTTTTTAACCTTTTTCACGGCAAAAGATCTAGCTCACTTTGCAAAGCCATACATATGCACGGAGCATTGCCTGCCGTTTAACCGCTCTCATCCCCTCGTATGAAATTACATATACGGCACTCCTAATGAGGAAGTGGAAGAGAAGCAGGCGCATGTGAGCACATACACACACATACACAAATAGACACACACACACACACAGATGCGTACATCTACATGCATCAACTTTTCCCAAGAGTGTCCAAAAACACTTTTCCTTTCCTTCGCTCCCAATTACTATGTACTTGGGAGAGACTGAAGGATTTGGGGAGGATAGCGGGGGATCCTGTAAAAAAAACTTCAAGTGCCTTTCCGCCGAGTTGGCCACGGGTTCACACATCTCTCGTACACAAAGCATCACCACGCACCCTTCAACAGTCTCACTATTATGACTATAGAATTACGGCTGGAAGAATCTCCACCACCACGTCTCCGTTCAAGACAGATTGATCTTAATCGAATTCCACCTCGTATGCCCACATACACGCACACACATGCACATGCTCATGGGCATACATAAAAGTATGGAAATAAAACTGTGGAGCCAATGGCCAATATGTATTCCACTCATAGGTTCCCCTCGAAGCTCAGGCCCAGTTCTGCGTCTATAAGCTCCCATCAAAAATTATTAAAAAGTCAAGCGTAAGAGTTGCGCTAAATTGAAATCATAGAGCTGTACAGAAGGGAGCAGAGGGAGAGAGGGAGAGCCTATGAAAAAAAATGAAATCATCAATCATGATGATGCTCTCTTCAGCATTGAACAGCCTACTTCAACTCTGGTAGCGAGTACAATTCTTCATTTTCCACATCTTTTCCAAGCAGAGGGTATGCAGTATCTTTCAAAAGATGGACACAGGCGGTCACTGAGATGTGTTCTCTTATAGCAGAGAACACACACAACTTTTTCCCCTCATCTTCTTCCCACGAGCAAAAATGCTAAAGAAGATAGATAGATAAGGGTAATGATTTACATTCTCAACACCGGGAGTAATGAGCGACATAAACTTGCTCCGCTCTGACAGTCGCCACTTCCATGTCACCTACATGTTCACGGGATGCATACTCCCCACGTGAAAAACACACACATAAGCTCGCAATCATGCACACACGAACACATACAACCGTCTCCCTGCACAAACCCCGCAAAATTAGTTCTAACTTGCACATGGTCGCGGCATTATTTCGCAGGACAAACTAGAAATCATCATCATCATCATTGTCGTCAACGTGAACATGGAGGGCTTACAACCTGTCTACATTCAACACAGGAAATGGTACAGGGAGGCAGGGAGGCTTTTGTCAGCGGCATTTTTACGCCCTCTTCACTCACAAGTACAGACACATACCCCTACGTGTGTGTGTGTGTGTGTACCGTTGAGTTGGGCGTCGTGAAAGAAATTCAGATTTTGAAGACATACATCGTCATCCTAGGAGCTGAGGACCGGCTCAACCCTTTTTTATTAATGCGCTCCTATAAAAAAACTCCGTCTCTCCCTCTCTCTTGCCGATAGAATCGAATTTCTGGAGTAAATATTTGAGTAAAGAACAGCTGCATTGCAAGCCAGATCGTCCTACACTCCCCCAGTAGTAGTACACACCAGAAGAACACGGATTATAATGGTGAGTTCTTACGTCTACATATGCACCCAACTTCCATCACGTCAAGTTCCTCCACTCAGTCCACATATGTGTACATAACATCTCTGATCATGACGATGGGGAAGTGGCAGACGAGAGGCCAGTGCCGGCATCGTGGTGAGCATATAAGCAACTTAGGAAAATTCATATTATTATTATTATTATTACTGCTCCATGTACACACATGCGAGAGGGGTAGTAGTAGTTTTCCCTCCGTCTTCTGTGACATGCCCCTCTGGATTCTCGAGTAAACTATACGATAACCCTTTACTTTGGTGGAGTCATCGTGCGACATCCATCCGGTCCAGGAGCAACATATGCCCCTGTGTGAGCGGCATAGACCATATCCCCCACCACATCATCATTGGTGCACACACATATATCTCTGCCGAAGAAATTCTTAAATAAGGGAAATCCATCGTCGTCGTATCCACTTTGGATCATATAGATGAGTAGAACAAGTGAAGAATTTTTGGCTTCTGGGGCTTTATTGTGACTGAGAGAAGGGAAGCCAAGCGGTAGAGTAACAGTTTGGGTCGGAAATATCTTCCCATCAAATCTGTGACCGATGAGGAAAGGTGAATAGCTCCACACACACTCACACGCAACTATTCCCATCATCTAATGCAGAATGATGGGCAGAAAAACTCAAGGTGGTTCTTGGTTGACGGAGGAAAATAGCCATAAGAAATATTTTTATATAAAGAACAAGTATTATGAAATAGTTGAAAAAAATCAACCCCTTTTTCTACAAAAACTATGTGTACTGTACTATATATATGTATATATAGTGAGAGATGAGGGATAGCTGGTAGCTACGCAGCTGGTTACTCAGGGAATATTATCGGAGGCGATGGTTGTTGTCGTGGCATTGGCTGAAAAGCAGACTCATCCCCCCTTCCCTCTCCTATAATGCCCAAAGTTCCCGTTTTGATATCGAAAGGGTTGATGATGAGAGTTCCTAACTTGTGTAATTCTTTTTCATCATCAAAAGTCCAGCGCAAAAAGTGTGAGGGAGCACATATAACCACCGGCCTTATGGTCCGGTATGAAAGGGTACAGAGAGGTGGGGACGGCAGCGGATAGTATAGATATACATACGGGAGTATAGCATAGCACATAGTAGGGTAACCGCTCGGAGCTCCGGGACGCATATGTACACACACATGATGGACATGGGAGAATCTTTGAATTGGTGCAAAAAAGGCTTTCCAAATTGAATTGAGTTGATATAAAAAACTCTGTTTAAACAGTTACGTCGCCGTCGTCTCACATTGGGGGAGCACCAGAGAGGAGAGGAAGGAGAGAGAGATGAAGGAAGTGAATAAAAGTGAAAAAGCGGGTGATATTAAAATCCTACATAATAACTTATAATATGGCCCCCTTTGTCCCCACAGCCCCTTCTTCCTTCCTATACGTTAAATACACACACACACACACACACACAGTCTATTTTTCACAGACCAAAGAAGTCGGAGTGTAAGAGTTGAGAGAGTTAGAGAGGGTTTCTCTCTCTCTCTCTCTCTTGGCCCATAAATTAAGTGCAAATAATAAATTGATCTTCCATTGTACACACACACACACACACAGACGTACACATACACAAACTACCACAACTCTTCTCTCTCCTCCTCTAACACTATCTCAAATACCCTCCATGGTCGTCCGGACTTACACTTGGTCTGATCAAAAAGTAGAAAAAGCTCTAACCCCATCAGGACTAGGTCACCCTTTCCTACACGTGGAAATGTGCAATATTTTGTCCTCTAATCAAGAGCAACCCGAGTTTTGTCCCGTTTTCAACGCCCAGAATTTATGTCATAAACTGGGGGAATACACACACATATATGAGTGCATATGTAGTGCATGCACGAAGGGGCGAGCGCCGTGGGGCCGCTGCGGTGCGCAGTGTGTCCCACACTGAAAAGAAAGACACAATTGTACCTTTCTGAATTGGGGTCAGGAATACAGAAGGAAAATATAGAGACATAAACTTTATAAACAACCAGTCAAATGTTTGGATTCCTCATGATCAGGAGAAGAAGACAGATTCATCCCATTGCACTGGAGTAGGAAGGAAGTAAAGAAAGGATTCGGGCTTTTTCCCAACAGAAATATATATTATACATCTACACATTACTGCGATTGTAATTCGACCCTTGCCTGCTCTTTGAAAAGCTAACGGAGCGCGACGCTATTATGAAGCGAGAAATATTGAATTAATTACAATTCCAACTGTCTGCCCCCCCCTCTCTCTCACTCGCATTTTTCCACTCAGCTCAATTCAACTCCAATATTTTACCCCATTTGCAATAATAGATGGAAAACAAGGTGAAATTCAACACGGATGATGACGACCATATATACTCCTTTCAAGCCGAGCGGCTTCTCCCATGTTTCACACGCTCTTTCCTATAAGGAAAACCCGACCAGAGTCTACGGCATGCGCTTCACAAAGGGACAAAATTGATACTTTCTGAATTCAAAAAAAACATCAAAATGCGGTCAAAATACCCAACCTAAATAAATAATGAAACTTTCCCGTCGGAAAGGATGATTTTTCTTGAGTCCGTTGCTACTTTGAGAACGAAAGTAGGGGGCGGGTCTCCGTTTGGTCGGAGGTAAAAGTTACTACAGGACTGATTGTGAGCGATAAGATACTAACCTGTTGCTTTGGGCTTAGCGGATGGCTTCGTTATATTTGCAAGCCCATGAACAGGGAAAATACTGTTGTTGTTGTTGTTATTGTTATTATTAATATTGTTACTACTAAGCTGTGACTTGTTCGCCGAGCCGGAGGATATTTGATGCTGCTGAACGAGATTATTGATACTTGCATAGCTGAGCGGGTTCACATTCAAATTGAGGCTTGATGGACTGCCGCCGTTTGTCCCGCTGCTACTACTCCCATTATTGTTGTTGTTGTTGTTACTGTTCTGGTTGGATCCCATTCCGTCCGGGTGTACCGCATTAGCACTTTGAGCGGCCTGTGTGACAGATTCCTGCATGGCAGCCAAGAGTCGAGCCATATTCTCGGGTAACATCATCTAGAGTGTATCAAAAACCGTAAGAGATGAGAACCCACACATGAAGCACATATTCACATACATACATATGTAGCAGTCTGTAAAAATACATATTGCCCACATATAAATATCCTCTAGCTCATAAGGGTAAACATGGGGCAATCACATGAGTGCAATTTGGGAGAGTTGCCCGCAAAATCCAAAGTATTTAACGAGATCACAACATGATACGATACAGAAGATTCTCAAGACAAATATTTTACTTTGTCACCGAGAAAACTCAATAAATTTCGGTCTCTTTCAATGGAAGACCATGTGTGTGTGGTGGAGAGAGGTATCTTTCGTAGCCAGACTAAATGACACCGATTCACGTCGTTGTTCCCCATCATCTTGCATACATTTACCGCACTGTCGTAGCAAAAGAAGAAGCAGGAGTAACAAGCCCACACAAAGGTGACACCGCCAACATTAGCACAGGGATAAACATATAACTTTTCCCCAAAGGGAATCACAGACACCCAGAGAGATATATTCACACAGAAGAGAGTGAGACATGCCACCAACACCGCAAGGGGAAATAGAGATCAGGGGAGTAGAAAAAAATAATTAAGATACACGATCTCGTGAAAAATCCCACATTTCCCTTCCACATTTCCTCCGTTTTCATTGCAAAAAAATATTTATGCTCTCTCCCTCCATTCCCTCCTCCCTCCACTTGCATCTGTACTCACTCTGTAGACAGAATTAAAATTCCTCAAATACATCACACTGAAATGTGGAACGACGGAGAACGATACGGGATAAACAAGCGAGAGAGACAGGCTGCGGCGGTTTTACGGCAGAGTGGAAAAAAATACTCTCACCACAGTCTCCCTAATGGCCACCCTATATCTTCACAATAATTGCAGTCGCTCCTCATCCTTTATTTCCATCTTTCACTCACCCTTTCGCTGGAAAATCCAACGGCGCGGGGTTGCCGTCCGAAATAATTAGCTTTCTATCAGCCCCAATGCACTTGCCATACTGCATCCACTGTATGCCTGCCTGCCAGCCGTCCTCATCTCCTATGCTTACTGCTACCACACACACACACACACACACACACAAATTCACATTTACAACGTAAAACGTCTCCCCCTAAAGCTCCTTATGTCTTTTAAGCCCCGCTTTTCCCCCAACTATGACAAATGTGTCGTCAGGTGCAGTGTGGAAGAATCTCCCTTATTCACCACATGCTTTTTCTCATTACACGAGAAAACTTACTGTCCGGTCCGTATTTTTATACACACAGCCATGAACACACACATACACATTAACTAAAGAACGACGATATAACTGGAACTTGGGATGCCTGCTGGTGCATTTCAAATCCCCGGCCACGGCTCAGCTCAATTATTCTATACACAAATTAACTTTCTAGATTTACCTTGAGCTCACCACAATGCTTAAGAAACTGATACTCTCTGACTAGAGGCGACCTCTGAGTTGTCGTCGTCAGTGACTGAAAACCGGAACAAATAGTGAAGCATTCCCAAGTTTCTCCCACGCAGTTTGACTTCACCATCGTCCTCGAAAACATTAGGCTAACTATTCCGATTTGCTCAGGAGGCCAATTTAGTCACTTTTGAGCTAAAAACAATGCGGGACTGTGGATGGGTTAGTTGGTCGGTTCATTGGCACGAGACTTCTGCCGCGCGACGTTTAACGTAAAAATATCAAGAGGACCATCTGATGAGCCGACAGGCACAACCCTTGTTTTCCCTTCTTTCCGCTCAGTGGTCCTTCCTTGAAAGAAAATCGCGAGGAGGAACGGAAATCTTCGTCATCATCACTATCACGATACTTCTCTGAACTCAAAGAACAAGTTTGTTATTTCCCGCAGTGACTCTCTCTCTCTCTCTCTATCTCGCTCGCACTCTCTCTGTCTCTTTCACCCTCTGCTACCATTGTAGCAGCTGATGTGTCTATTCCAAAACATAATGGAATATTATATGGCTCCTTACCGTGTGGTAGAAGCACAAACGCTCACACGCACGGACGGAATCACACAATTATACACATACACACACCACTATTAAAATTATATATATGGGATCACGGCCTCGGCGTGGATGTCAAAGTGTGAGCATAAATCTTCATCAAAATTCCTTATCACATCACAATGTATTTGCGCCGGCTCCCATTCAATGTATTCTAATTTCTCAAACTAATTCCTCTCCATCAGAGTGTATAATCTACAAGACTGTTGAGGTTTGGCTTATACAGCCTATAATTCACTTTGGCGGAATCCGGCCGGGTTCGTAACTACTACTAGTACTGCTACTAATACTGCTGCTACAGCGCCACAGCAATAGCACGGGCAGCGGCATAGGAACGAAAACAACACATACTCTCACAGCAACAAATGAAACCAGTGAGGCAGACTTTTTTTAAAATGATGAAAAATGAAGACTGCCAGTCAGAGGATGGTGCCAAATCCCAAAGTATAGCTGTCCCGTCGTTTCTCCGGATGTATACGACCGGATGAATCCAATAAGTAGGGATCACACACGAGTACGGTAACAGGCACACACCACTACTCACAACAAAGTGTTACGCACACGCCAGAAAAGAGACATAGGGAAAGGGACATGCTATAACGGCAGAGAAGAGAGTGAAAATACCAAAAGTTTCAATCCTCATCCCTTCCACGGATACCTCTGTAAACCTCGTCGTACTATATGCTACCATCACCAATAGTGGAATTAGTAGTACGATTAATAGAATTTTCAGCCTGGTAGAATGTACTCAAATGGAAAATATATCATTCTAGGGATAAAAAATCCTCTCTCGCTCTCTCATCATCATGGACGTACGTCCAGCTGGGCTGGGCATTGAGGAGGCTTAAAATCGAATCCGACGAGGAGATTTATAATGGACACAAAATCCACATATATACAACCCAAATAAATACACGTA
This sequence comes from Pseudobourletiella spinata, assembly GCA_009870155.1. Classification (NCBI taxonomy): domain Eukaryota; kingdom Metazoa; phylum Arthropoda; class Collembola; order Symphypleona; family Bourletiellidae; genus Pseudobourletiella; species Pseudobourletiella spinata. The sequence continues at coordinate 63,344 of WJFA01000070.1, read as the reverse complement.
TATCCCATCAGTGCAATCTCCACTCCGCGTCTGTCTCTGTCATATAACAAGCACCACCACATCATCATCATCATCATCATCAGCAGCAGCAGCAGCAGCAGCAGCATGAGATGAACTACAACAAGCCTACGGCTGGCTAAACAATGGCCAGATGAGTTTTTTAGAACCTCACAACACACAACACCATCTCATCAGCCCCAAGGATTCACAGTGCCATAACTGAGGTAAAAATAAAAATCGGTACAAGTCTATTTTAGTTTAATGCTATATGCCTTGATAAGGAGACAGTCACTATACGGTCATGCTTCCACTGCACTGTGAATACTTACAGTATCATCATATACTCACGGTCATGTCAGAATTTATTATCAGTTTCATAGTACTGGAATAAATGCATCCCTGCATCCTCTCTCACAGACTCCAAATAAGATTATACAGATTCGTTTGATCTCTCAGGTCTTCATCCTTGTCAAACGGATATCATATCCATCCATTATTGTTATTGGTACTAATCATGTCCCCGCTTCTGTTCATATAGTTGAATCTACCTTCATTATACCACTACATCCCCCTTGCTTCCCGACGGATGGACAGTGAATTCACATGTGGAAATAACAGGAAAAAAATTATGGGGAAAAGTGGGACTGCATCTCCTAGAAGAAGGAGACAAATAGAATATCGAGACGAAGAGAGAAAGACATGCAGATAGGAAAAAATGGATGAATGGAAAGCTCATTTGCATATAATGGTTATTTCGATATTCTCGCCCGGGGGAAACTGGATTTACTTTGGTCACTCCGCAGACACACATACACACACTAATACCATCACTGCCGAAGCTGAACTCTGACTCAGATACACACACATACAGGGGATATATTTATAAGGAGCATTTTTCATTTTCCATCTTTCAGTTCGAGAAATACTTGTTGCTCCAATCCATTCGTTTCGTCCAGCCACATTTCATTCTCTCTCTCTCTCTCACTTGCTGCTGATTATCTACAGTCGACCCTCCAATGTCCGCACCGCCTACATGGATTCTTTAAGTGCTGTGTAGTATCATATGGACATATGTGCAGTTTATCATGGGTGATGGTTACTTGTTCTTCCACCGGATTTTCTCCTCTCTAACTTACTCACAGCCAGTCCCGCCGCCTTCTCTCTAAAGTCTTGTGGCAGCTGCCGTTGTCTAAATGAGCCTTCCTTGAGCACCTTTTCTTGACACTCCTAAATGGAAGTTAATTGTGAAGGAGGTACTTAATGGTCACATCCTGACAGGGAACAATAAGAATGAAACTCCTTTTTACTCGCACATGCACACACGCACAACCGCCCGCCGTACTCACACAGGGATGGACACATACTTGAAATCATGGCAGCCCAGCCATAGCACCCCTTAACTTTTCTCATGACTGTGTTTTTAGAGGAACTTACCTGCACAACTTTCGTTTGTAAAAGTATATGCGCCGCCATGGTAACTACTTCCGTAACTATCTACCAACCGCAGGCATTACTTACTGCATTAACATGCAGTAGTTAAGGTTACACAAGGACAAATACTCAAAATCCTTCTAATGGTGAGGTCTAGCCAGTTCGACACCCACTCCTACTGTTTCCTCTCCCATACACTGTGAAACTATCATCACCATCAGCATCCCCCGAACAAACAAACGAGGAACATAAATAACCTATGGCGAGAGACAGGGCGGTAGCAGAACCGACTTGATTGCACTATTACGACTACTTTTCTTGTAGGTGGTGGCGGTTGGAAACAATGTGATTTCTTCATTCTAATCTCATTTCGACGGGGGCACGGCTGAAGAGTCTGTAAGCGAACGAGAAGCTCTGGATATACAATTAAGCGTCCGTTTACCTAAGACTATTGACTCTCTATACGTACTAGTGCGGAGTGCGGAAAAGAAAGAAGAGTTAAGAGAAGAGTACTAGGATCTGGGCTTGAACATCGTGTAAGGCAGAATAGGGGAAATTAAACTAGCACGTTCTTCCGAGAGCCGCGTATGACGGTAGGAGAAAATTACCGCATCAAACCGGGGAGATGCAAAATAATGAGATTTTTAGAGGTTCAAAAGCAAGTACCGCAGCACGAAATATGCACAGAGCTATGCATCCCTCCACACACAAATACGTGCGCACGCACAAACAGGGTCGACGATTTTTTCCCATCAAAATAAACCGCTCCAGACTTTTGAAAATACGGGAGTGGGCGACCGTAAATCAAAAATTCATTTACCTTGAAAATCTCTCGCATATATGAGTTTCACATTAGGTTGAGGGATATTGTGAAGCTCCCTCATGTGTACACACACAAACACATGATACGGCAAGATTAGCATTAGTGGTAGTAGTAGAGTACACACACAAGTTGGGAAAAATAATATTCTCACCTTGGCTGACTGTCCAGAGCTCTCGAGGTTCCGCTGGATGCCACAGATCTCCGGGCTGGGCTTCCCTGCTGAGAATCATTATGAAAGATCACATTAGATTGCAGAATATTAAAACATCATCTTGCTTTCGGCTACTGGGTTTGGAACATTTCCTCTCTAGATTCCCATAAATTCCCCAATGTTGACTATAACTGGACGCTCATGCTTACGCACATATTGGTTCATTGTCCATAAGGGGTTTCCCATGTATTTGAGCTGCTGAAGACAAGTGAATGTAAGGATAACACAAGAGCAAAGGCATCACTTGGCTCGAGGCTCCTACTTATATCCTCCAAGTATAGTAATTCTGTGTACAGCAGGCGATCAATGCATCCTCCTCTCCAAGATGACTTTAATGGACACGACAAGGGAAATCTCATCTTCTTAAAAATTGAGCATACAAACTATTTGAACAATTCCATCGCCTCCCATTCCTCATGAATTTTCGTGGCCGGATGATATATATACATATATATGTATATATATATATATATATATACTATACATATGCATGCATTACACAACTTTTTTTCTCGAAAACAAATTTTGCTTTCCACCATTATTCCCGCTACTACTTACTATCCCTTCCTCTCCTCTCATTCCATCCAAAAAATTACAATGGATCTCGCCATCCTCCTTTATATAACTACAGCTGGCGGTGGATCCTCCGAGCACAGGACAGCCAAGCACTTTCACTTCATTCAATTTGGAAGCCTATTTAGTCATATTCTTTGTGTAAACTACGGAATTGATTGTTTTCCATGGCAAATTAGTATGCCTCGGAACCGAAAGTAAATCTTATATATATACATATATATAAAGGATGAGCTCAAGTATGATAATATAGAGCGGATCACATACTATTTCCCTAGTAAGTTCCCTAACCCTCCACGACATGGCCAGTGCAGCGTAGTGAGATACTGCGTGATGTGGTAGGAGTAGTCGTCTGTCCACTCCATGGTGAGCCGTGCATGGGGCATCACTTTACATGATGATGATGACGACGATGATGATGATGTGGAGAGTAGAATGATGCTCACAACATGATGCACAAAATTACCTCAAGGTGCGTGTATGTGAGTTGAGTGTATTAGTTAAAAAGTCAAGAGAGTCTCGGGCGACATCTTAATTTTACAACCTGGAGCGCCACGAGGAAAAGCCGTCGACCAGGTAAATTCGGCACGCTTCTGTTGTTGTTGCTGTTGTAGTTTCTATATAATATTCTCCCGACCGCATCGCATCATTATCCACCCCAGGAGTACATTATAGATGTATACACATACAAACACACACAAATGGACACGCTCACACAGGGAGAGAGAGATAGAGCCGTTTGAGACGATGAGCTTTGGGGGAAGAAGCGGAGGAAAGGCAGGGGAAAGGACGTCCAACATGTAAATTACGCAAAAAAGCTGGAATTCAAGTGTGAATGAAATGACTATTCCATGAGAAATTAGGATTAAATTGTCTGTTCCCCGTGAAGCTGCATAATTTCCTCGTAAAATGATGAGAAAAACCGACGAAAAGCCACACAAAAGGGCAACAAAGGTTGGGGTTGGACGTCTTTCCTTCCCACACAATTTACATGTCACTTAAATAAATGTATTTTTAAGTAGGAAAAATTGGCTCAGTGGAATTTTATACTTAAATAATATATATACACACACAGCAAACAACGAATTTCTTCTCAAGGGGAAGAAAGAAGAGGGTGTAGGAACACTCTCAAGGAGGAATGACGGCGGTGGTGTGTGGTGGTGGGCCGCAGGGAAATAGGAAATTTAGGAATCTTATTGAGCAGCCTGACAAACTTGCTCAATAATACCGCATAGAGCCGGAAAAAATGAGGAGGAAAAAATTTTGGAGTACACATTATTATAACCCTTCTTTGTGTGTGTCGTCCAGTAGAAAATAACAATGTAGAATAATTGTTTGACTCTCTCACACATGCAACCATGCATACACATAAACAAATTCACACTCCTTCCAAATGTCCTGGAGTAAATAGGCTATTTGTCCAGACTGTTTATATTATATACGGAAACTCACTCGCATCACCCACCACACACTTATTAGGTCATTATGTGAGAGCCTTGGCCGTATCCAGTATTCCCATCTTTCAAAAAGCCGTTCAATCCAAGCAGCCTTGCAAGCATTCAACATTCTCGCTCACTCAGTGCAACGGTGATGTGTGACAAAGGGTGAGGAGCATTAAAATATTGTAATATTCTGAGTACTCTGCCATAATCATGAGGCAAAACTGCTCTTCACCCGCGCAAAGGAGCTCGGCTGAGATGAGTATGGAGAGACTTTTGTGTGCACCGTTCTCTAACAACCTGTATTACACTGCAAATGAGCACTTTGAGCCGTAACAGCAGATACGTGTGACACCGAACGTCGCTATAACACACAAACACAACTGCAGGTTAGTCATTCATTTGTCTATTATCGTCTTTGAATGTGCCTTTCCTATATGGTAACATGTACGGTCACTTGTTCATCCCATGTCACTCATTAGGATTTCTTCGGAGAAATCTACACAATTTCATATTCATACCTTAACTGGCTCATGGTGACCACTCGAGTCAACTGTTATACATAGAAAGATTGTTTTCTTCACTAAAATGCTCCCTCTAATCTATACGTTTTACCTCATTTTGACTCATTCACTTAAAAATAATTTACAACGACAAGTTGTTGGCTCCTCCATTGAAAATGCATCGGGCTAACTCCCGCAACTCCATCATCATCATCACCATCGTAAACTCAAACCTCTGGATTTAAGTGTATTGATTCCACACAACATGCTTCCCCTGTCCCGCAAATTACTACACAAGCCCACAAAGCAGGTATATAGACCAGTACAAAATGTACTCGCTCAGAAAGCCCGCATCACAGGACAGAACACTCTAGAAATACACCAAGTGCGGAAAAATGCATTAGGGGTAAGATGGTGAGAATATGTAAGAAAGTCCGCCTGGGTAATTGCGGTGCAAAAAGTTTGCTTTACATAAAATATTCCCCATCATCGCTCTAATTTTCTACGGCTCGGAGAGCCCAATACAATGTGTACCACAGAGCTCTGTATAGCTTCATTATGGACAACTTTAAGTTTCGGCGGATGCTTGCTTTTCAGGAAGTATAATAAGAAGAAGACGTGGCACAGTACAATCATCCTACCGACCGTTCGACGTGCTCACTATTCCAGCGTAATATAGCCCCCAGCAGTTTTGGGGCTGAACGAACTGACCGCGGAAAGTTGGGAGATAATGACATGGTTTTACAGCACTGTGCTTTTTAGTCACGAGCTTATATGCATACGCAGCTAAAATTTCATGCCTTCCCAAGTAATTTCTTACTCGGAAATTCAAGTTTTGCAACACTGCGACTAATTGTATATTAAGATTCTATACATAGCTCATAAATATTGAAGTGTTTATATTGAGCTACGAAGGAGAGGGGGTAAAGCTCCGTATTTCTGGGTCCAACTGCGCATTTAATAAATGTTTGTTGGCGGAAAGTATGACCATACTTCTATCTAGTTCCTAGTAACGATGGAAAGGCCGTCGTTATTGGAAATGAGTCAATTGGATTTTGGGAAAGCATAAGGAGACTGAAGAGCATAGAACATTTATATATGTACGTCAATTATGGTATTGAAAAACATTTGCAATGAGCCACGAGCCTACTGTCTCACTGATCATTCACCTATAACTCGACCATTCCGCACAATAGCATTGAGCTGTAATCCCACTCTGTGGAAGTTAAGACTGACTCAACTATCATTGCATAGATTATTAACCCTCTCCCGACAATGTTTTTGTTCGGATTAGACCTCAAATATGTTGCAATCCTGTTCTGCATTGGAAGCACCATAATCTTTCGTCACCAGATAAATAAACAAGAGGGTAGCAGGACTCTCCTTCCTAAGAATAACAATAACCTATGTAATAACAATGACAAAAAAATTTGTAGGGAGACTTGAAGAAGCTCATAGAGTCAAGGAAGAGTGTATATGTATATAGTATGTATGAAGAGAAGAGTGACTCATAAAAAGTGAAATCTAAGGCGATCCTTCACGGTCAACTTGAACCGCCGAAAATTTCAAGGACTCACTCAGACGGAGAGAATAAGGCACTCTCTCGTATGGAACCCTGTGAGTTTTATGATTCCATCTAAAATATATATATATATATATATTTATTTATGCATGTGCTCTCTCCTCCTTCGTTGCCTTATCAATACTCACTTTTGAGGGCAAGTCGAAAATAAAAATAGTCAGGGTGAGTGAGTGACGAGATGGAGACGCTAATCAGTAGCGGGGCCACGTATAAGTAAGCGAGGAGCGACCAGTATGGTCCGAACAAAACTGCCGCGTCATCCCTCTCATTATATATAGTCTCTGAGTATTCAATCAGTTATGATTTTTACAATTAGTGTCTACGCGATTAATTCGTGGGCCAATCGTTAGAGACGTCGTCCTAACGTGCGGTCATCCATTGGAACACTCGTTCGGAATGTGGAGTCAGTCTCTCCCTCTCTCTCTCTCTCTCTCTCTCTCTCTCTGTGAGCAGTTCATTGAGGCATGACTGCAAATTCTACGAATATTTATGGCATGATCAAGTTTTTAAGGCCCTTCCTTGAAGCCGAGTGACGCCGGGTGTGGATGGGGCGCAGAGGCAACTTCTGCTTATCACTGGAACGAGGCAATTTTTTCCTCACAAAAACATGTTAACACTCGCTAATTGCCATACAAGACGCCATTAAATGGAATGTTTTGATAATTTAATTTTTGTCCAAACCCTTGAAAATGTCCAACTATTAATCTCTATGTGACCAACGGAAAAATATATGGCTCTGAACATTAAACACGGTGTCACACTATCATGATAAATAAATCCTCAAGAGTGACAACGACCGTAAGGGGAGGACATGAGGGAATCGGGAGAAAATATAAATGTGCACACACACTTACATGTACAACTCTACATAGCTCGACGCCCTATCTCATCTAATCCGCCTAGCGTCTTTCATTGTATCGGAACCAATGTCACCAACGATACTCTATCGGCTTGGTCAACTGTTCAAACCACAATAACTCGTGCAGCAATAATAGTAATAACAATCGGTCTCCTCCATACATACACGATCAACGGCTCTAGTAAGATAGTACATTATATTGTGAGACTTCCCTTCGAGTGCATGCCTACACCTATTATCTATCTCCGTCAGTTTCCTTCGGCACGGACATCAACCACTTGGATTCGCAACAATCAAGAGGATCGAATGACTGATGGACGGACCAGTGCGGGTGGAAATCGGCCGGCACGGCTTCTTCACAGCTTTTCAATGACATTAATCGGAAAAGGGGTGAAGCTCATAGGCCATATGGGCCACCACTAGAGTCTTCGATTAAAATTAATTTTCTTCCCGCAAACCATACCGCACGCCACAGAATGAGTCTAAAAGGAGAAATTATCATGACAGCTGTACATTACGATTCTATTGTTTTCAATCATAGAATTTTATTTGAAATTTATGTCCCGTCGAAACGTGTCAAGTAACATGAGTGCCGTTGCACAACATACATTACTTCACACTTGTCCCTCTTAATCTCACTTCGTAGTGAGACGTTTCCAAAGAGCCACAACACAACAGCAGCAGCAACAGGAAGAATCCACACAGCGGCACGGCCGGCCTCTTCAAATGTATCCGTGGAGGGGCACTTCTAACTTCACCCGTCCTCCTACTACTAATACTGCGGGGAGGATGAAGAAAAAGTTGGAAAGAAAGGAGTAAAAATTTTCTTAAGGATAATCACGACTTGGTCATGGGAATTGAGCAACCTCGTAGAGAATGAAATTAAAATTTCCCATAAAATAAGTCGACCCCGCTGACCTGCATCTTGAGAGTACAGAATGGAACGTTTGTAATATACTATGGAAAAGACTTACTTGGGGAGAGTCTTTATCGCTTCTATACTCTACTATGCCACACTGTAATTGGTACTTTATGGGTTGCAGAGCGTGTGTACTGCCGTTGTGTGCCTGCCTGCCTGGACGTCCCCATCTGCGGTTTATCCACAAGTGCCCGCATACCTTACATGCATACAAGGGGACATATGCATCAAGTTCCCCCCAACCACCCCTGTTATACGCATCTGAGACGGAAGATTAAAATCCATTCACCATAAACTATGTAAAAATAAAACTCGTAATAAACAGTAAAAAATCTCGACACAAAGCTCGGATTCAGCTTGTTCATTTTCTGCCTCAGATTACAATTTCCTTTCATTTTCCATCACCATAATAATAGTGATGCTACTCAATGCCTCTAGACGCTCCTTGCAATCCTCTTTGTTTTTCGCGTCACTTCTATTTTCTGCCCTTTCAGTTTTTCCTTCACTCATCCTCCCCCCCCCCCCGAAGCGTTCCGGCCTAACCCTTTCCTTCATTTTATGTTCACTCACTTCACTTTATTTCCCAGCCCATGCTGTTCCTCCTCACCGTTATTTCCATCTCCTCGCACATCCTACTTCAAGACTTTGGCCTCCAGTCCTTTGTTTTGCCGCTTCCCTTTCGCCTTAATCCTATTACCCTCATGAAATACATCCCGCCACAATAGAGCCCCATCTTCATCTTCCATCATGGAAAGCAGAGGAAGATCAAGGATTTTCCAGCAACAACCCTTCTTTCAAATCTGATTTCCTCAAACTCACTGCCAACCATCCGTTCCAATAATGCTGTGTTAATTCATAAATGTGTGAGACAGTTAAAAACTCCGACGGAAATCAAGAGACTAATTCAGGGGGAAACTATAACGAGCCGAAAAATGAAGCTTGGCTAACTAGCCGATGGTCGGCCACCTGTGCGGGTAAGTGTTTGTTTCCAACGAAGGGGCTTCCACGTCGTCCATGTCTAAAGTGATGTCATATCTGACGTCAGCGGAGTCAGCACGCGTGAAACGTCGTTGGAATGCATAATCCTCACATGATTCTCGAATTAACTTCCACTGCGGAGTTGGGCTTTGAGCAGTACGAAAAGTTGAGAGGGTGCGGAAGATTTTGATAAACTATACATTTTTCTCATGCGGACTTATTCTCTAAGAAAAGCCGCGACGGCGCGCGTCTCCGTGTATATTCTGGCACAGGGAAGTTGGCACGTTAATGAAATGGACGCTTGATGCGGAGGAAAGTCGTAAGCCGACAGTACTGACGAGAAGAGATTCACTCATATTTACTTGAGATGAAGGAGGAGATGAGATTCCACCCTTTTTGCCAACGTCGCAATCATATTCAAAATTTGAAAGAATTCATATTTGTCTCGCTCAACCATTTCACTCCCCTTTACTAGCTTAGCTTTGGGAGTGTGTGTGTCTGTATGACGACCGTCAGGCTGTCAATCTGACGGATCTTCAACGTGAGTTTTAATTTCGTTGCTATACGGAGAATCGTGTGCACTGTAGATTTTTTGTCTATTCCCTTTCAGCTATGTGCATGACTTGTCTAGAAAGTCAAGATATTTCTCGTTCAGCTTCCCAGTTTCCGATCCCATCAATCCCATTTTTAGAGATAAACATGTGCTTGTTATCATATTTTGACTGTTCCATGCTTCACACTTCGTCTCCCTCTCCCCTTATTATGTTCTCCTCGCCCTTCCTAACTGCTATATGTTTGAGTGGGACTTGTGTGTGGATCGGAGTGAGAACATGAGCACACATACATCTTAGAACTCCCTAATTTTACCACACATTACTCATCTGTACTTGAGTTTTATTAAAAATTGTGCATACTCTAGGAGGAGGAGGAGGAGGAGGAGGAGGGGCTCCGCACTAGACACAACTCCTTCACTCGACCATGTAAAAGCATCCCATTTTCGCCGCTAAGTCCCGCTGCCACACGCTATAGTGGGTAATTTGATATGGAATAATAACTTTTTCTTACGTAGCGTGGAGGGAATCTGCAGGGAGAAAAACAGCAGTAGATATGCCTGCTGCAGGGAGCAAAAACAACAGCAACAGCTACAACGCAGCACAGCATCCTCCACTCGGTCCTATTCCATCCGCTTCTATGGTTACAGGGAGGAATGGGCTATCAGACTCCTCGCCTTCCGCAGATCACATACTATACTTTACACTACTGTCACCGTCAGCAGTTTTTCTCAACTTAAATTTTACGCCCTTTTTGTTTGGGTTTCGGTTTGACTCCAAGCCTGCTTATTTTCAGCGCTGACAGAGCCCCACATTCAACGGGCATACGAACACACTTGAGCACACAACAAACAGAAATTCACACGAAGGCAATCCTACAAATTCGATAAGATAAGAAGAGTCGACGAAGAAGAAGATGAGATGAGAAGAAAGTCAAATGTTACATGTTTCCGTTCCTGGAGGAGGAGTGTGTGCATGCATGTGTATCAACATTTATAGGATGGCACAGACAGGCCATCCAGAAGACATTTACAGGCCGTTATAAGGGCATTAGCTGAAGCTATAAGATTTTTCAAAGTGATCATCGGGAGATTGCATAATGCTGATTGGTACAATTAACATGTTTTCAGCCGCCGTGTGAATGGTGTGAAAAAAAATAAAAAGACTGCGACAGGACATTTATTTATTTTTTTAACCTGTCTCTATCTCACACGCTCCACTCCTTGCCATTCATTCATTGGGCTAGAAACACAAAGGGGGATGAGAACGGAGATGTATACGCCTGCTCATGAACTCTTTGCAGATTGCTACGCAAGAACACACAGGCAAAGGTGGTGGCTTTTTTCACACGTCTCCTTGATCCCTCATCAACTCTTGTTAGACGACGACATCACAACGGGTTCCACGCACTTTATTTTTACACAAACGTCACAGCAGTCGTGATTAGTAGCCGAGAATGTGACTTCGGCTTGACCCTCTTCACACCACAGAATCCCGCATAATTTTTTCCAATCCAATCCCAACCCCACACACTTACCCTCTCCTAAGCTAGAGATCGACATTTGCAAAGCCCCTCGGAGAAGGCGGAGTAGGACTGTAATTCCTAACAAATGTCAGTTGAAGTGTTTGAAAAGTCAAATCCTTTTCCCCGCTCTCGCTTTCCTCTTCTCCCTTTCATCCTCTAGTTGTTACAATTTGATGACAACTTTTCGGGCGGACGGTCCACAACGTGCTTTCCAAAACCTCAATGTGCTTCCCCACTCATCCGTCTCCCCTTAAACGTAGCAATAGTGCCACAAAATGAAATCTAGAATGAATCATGAAGAACAACTGGACTTGATGGGGTGAAGAAAGAGAATTGTTGCAGCTACATCCAAACTCCACACAAACAGAAAACGGCGGAGAATCACCGTGAAAAAAAATTCACCTTCTCCAACGGCGCTGTGTGAGATCAAGCGAACAGATCTTGATTACAGCATCCGATTACATTTTATGTCGCATAAAATTAACCTGTATAAGGACACACAACGAACATAATCAGTCCATATACGTCCTGCTTATCATAAGTGAACAACTGAGAACAAATCATTTTGCTCCATACCACACAGTTTTCCACCGCAGTACTAAACCATGCTTCGACTCACTCCCTGTAGGGACCAAAACAACAACGAAGAGCGCCAAATCGACCTCAATGCATCGAGGACCTCTCTGATCTACACAAACATTAACTCTCGTGGACCCACACGAGAAGAAGAAAATGAATGAAATATCAGAACAAATGATTCTTCCCCACGCACGCACACGCACGCACACGCACACGCTCACAGAGTCACATACAACAGGAAGACCTAAATTCACATTTGTAAATTGATAAGAATTACATGAGAAAAAATCAAAAATTGAGAAGGGCTAAATACTTGCTGTGTAGAACAACCTCGTTGTGGAGACTTTACTACCCATTTAACTTCCAGTGCCCAGTGTCCAAGCCTTCATACAGTTTAGCATACAATCACTCCTCCTTATCTTCGTCTATGTTCTCACACGCATCGGAGAGACCGGACGGCCGGGACGATGATCACACTGCACTGCAGAGTAGTACTACTACCTTGTACTACAGCACACATTTTGATACCGGCCAATGGCCTATAGCACGTACAGTGTCTGTGTGTAGTCAATGTTTTTCTAATGAGCTCCGCGTTACCTTTAAAGTTGAAAGAAAAGGGGGAATAAATGCAAATGAAAGAAACTGGATGGGACTTTGGAACAAGCACCAGCTGAAACTCCCTCTTACTCTCACGAGAAGAAAAATAAATCAAATGAGAGAGCAAATCCAGATTTTCCAATTCCACGAGTTTCATTTGAAAGAGAAGAAGGAGATGAAGAAGACCAAGAGAGATATTCAGCCTAATTTATTATCTAGGATTTCCTTGAATGCGTGTATATCGAACCATTCCTCCGCGCCTGCATCTTTTCCGTCTGCTCCTGCTCCTTTCCCCTTGGCCTCCCTCATATCCTGTATACTTAATACCTCCCCTATCATGCCTGCCCAACGTCCATCTGGACCAGAGCTTAATGGACGGCAAAATTATTTCATTGTTGGAGGCACCACCACTACCATTACAGCGGGCGTATAAATATAAATAGAAAATCCCATCTCGCTCTCTCCCTCTCCATCACACACACACAGGACGGCCAACACCACCATTCCGTCTAGACATTTTCGTAAAAGACACACAATAAAGATTAGAATGTGTACGGAAACGAAATATTTCAAGATTAAGGGCTTTCCTGAGAACCGTTTTATAGAGAGAAAACATTCAAGAAAAACGATGCTCTCCCCTGCCATCGGCCTTAAAACTTCAGTTTGCTCTCCAAATTATTTCAGCTCAAGTCACGCCGGCTCTGCTACGCAAAGTTACATATGCGTTATGCCTGACCAACTGGTCCGTACAAGAAATGCATTCACTCTACATGGTTCTTTTTTTGTACATTGGAAAGGTGGATGATAGGGAGCGCTGGAGGTTATGGTGCATCTGAAGACCCAATTTGTCAGAAATCACATTAGATCACACAAGCCTGGAGCCGGCGGAAAGCAGTGGATGTGGTATCCAGAGCTTGATTAAAATATTTAAGGGAAATTCACCATTCAGTTATATACACATCACTATATGACGGCTACCGATCTGTACATGTAGCATGCGCTCGAGCACAGCCCACTTCCCTTTCCCCCATGAGGGGTTTTTATAGAGAGGTATATAGGGTAGTGGATATTTCTTCGAGTTGGTGGAAAAAATGAGCTTCCGCCTAAAATATGATGTTACAAGGGGAAGGGGAAGAAGTTACGATGATTCTGGATAGGTTCTGCAATTACTTTGCATTCATATTACCCTACCTTGGACACACAGCAGTGGAATCTTCAACCGACACGGGGTGCTCAGGGATGAGGGAACAGGAACATAAACATATAATACCAAGACAATCAGGGAAATTTAAAGCTCAGTTGCGAGGCCAGGCCAGAGCCGTCACTCGGTCAGAATTTCATGATGAGAAATGAGGGTAATATTTGGAGGATATAATATATTTTCACAGTAAAAGAGTTCTCGTAGACAAATAGTAGTAGTATGGACTACGCTTCTACACTATACGGAGCACACTAACTTAAGTGCAGGACGGGTTATATAACCAAAGCGGACCAGATCTCCTCTCTGTAATTCTCCTGTACTCATCCAGCATGATGAAGTGCATCGTACGGCGCTACATATACGGACAATAATTCAGTTTTTTCCTTTCCTTTTCCTTCTGATTTGGATTTTTTCCTATATAATGTCCATGTAGACGCACATGCTATGCTCTTACACACACAACAGGCTTGAGCCAAGTAGAAAAGAAGTGGAAAATGCGAAGGAAGTAGGCATAGAAGTTAAGGAGCTCGGACGCAGAGGAGACAGACTACACACACATACATTTACACACATGAGAGCAGAGAGGGATGAGGAATAAGCAGAGAAGATGGAAAAAAAGAAGTCAAAATTTATTCCCAAAACTGGACGAACCAGTTTCAAAATGCTTTTCTCTCCATTTTTCTGATCAGTCTAAATAAGTTAGAATGCATTCGCGTCCCTGCTCTCCTAATACATTCACCCTTATTGTTAAACGAAATACGTTACTGTTACACAAACCACCAATAGAATGAGTTTGACTCTGCTCTGTATCTACTCTAACTGCCTGTTCGAACAAATGGTCACGCATGTATACGTGGTTACCAATATACGAAGCATACGCACGTCGTACTGTACTAGTAGTATATGCAATGCATACGAAAGAAAACATCTCTCAAAGAATAATGCAGAATGGAAGGAAGGAGAGCAGGAGTAGTACAAGCAACAGCAGTAAAGTGAAAAAGAGGCAGACAAGAGATATTGGAACAAGAGACGAAGACGAAAAAGATGATATAAAGTAGCTCTGTGTGGTGGAGAAAGAGGAACAAGGGCCAAAAAGTTTTTTTCAGACCCAATTGTGCCTGAAGCGGGACAAAATGAAAACGGTTGCGTGGTGGTACTACGAAAAGTGTGCGTGGCAGGTTACATATATTTCACCTGCTCACATCTACAGGTAATGGAGGCTCTCCCCTCTGCCCATCAGCCCATGCACTTTACACACAATTTGTGGCTATGGTTATTTACGACTTTGCTACTTAATTACAATTAACCTACCCCGCCTTACAGAACGCGTTTGTGTCATTCCCCATTCCTCCTCAAAACTATTTTATACTCAGGCCACAGCATCCGTCCGCCACAGCCTCGCGGATGGACTACAGTGGACTGGGAGCAAGCAACACGCAGGGGGAAAAAAACTCGCCATCAACAACAACAACCCCCTCGCAAGAACACACGGTTATTTACATACGGAAAAAGTATAAAATCATCAAACATCAATAACTCATCGTCTCTCCGGCTCTTGTTTCCCCTCCTCGCCCCCATCAAAACTATCGCACACTTTGGCATTTACACTCCCATCCATACGGATATTACCCTCCTTCCAACGACGTTTATCTCCACTTAAGACTAGAACAATTCTACTGGCCGGACTCACTAAATTGCCTAGTCCTCTTCTCTACTTACCACATCGGGTAGCTTCTACATGATCAAAAGGTTCACACACACACCAGCGAGAGTTAGCACCCATCATCATTGAGAACAACCTGAAATCTTGACTGGAGGTCCTCGGAATGGGCCGGCCCAATAACTTACTGTTCCACTCTATTCCTCTTTGATTAATTTTCTGCGAGAGCCGGTCAGCTTCCGCACCCTTCCTCTCTCTCTCTCTCTCTCAGCTGTAGTCACTGTAGTTCAGTCCACATGACCTCCTTGATAAAAAAGACTAATTTTCCCAGCACTGAGCTCCACAGAGCCAATGATATTTTTTTGAAAAGTTTTGAATTCATCCCACTATATCAATCTCACAATATGTAGAATTGTAGATTGAAAGAACCAGGAAGTTCCCACAGTCCCGGGAAAGCGTTACCACCATGCCCAAACCTGGACGGACCTCCTGGTTCCTTATCAGCTTATTCACTTGCTTGTAGATTTTATACACAAGATTTACACACAGGAACACCGAACTCACAACAATAATATAATAATGAAAGAAGGATCCACGTATCCATATACTCAAAAACCTCCAGTCACGCCTCACCTCCGTATCTGCATCTCTGTCTCTCTACCTCTCTCTCTCTCTCCCTTTCTCATTGTAATTATTGCACCTGTTTGCCCATGCATTATTTTATCAAAAGGCCAAAAGTCCTGGTCCTTCATTAATATCATGTGCACACCGTAGACGTACGTATTCAGCGGAGAGTGGCAGCGGGCATAAATATTGATTTCTTATGTAGGAGTCATTAACAGCGGGAGAACAGTGGTCATCAGAACGCAAGAAGAATTTACTATGCGAAAAATCCTTCGGATTCTTTGTGTAAAAGTTTACCGTCGCGTCGGAGGAAACCTGAACGCGGCGAGGTGGTGAGGAAAAATATGTGTAAAATTCCCCCTCATAAACTCTGGAAGACAACCTAAACTATTATGCACTCAGGTGTACAATAGCGTGTGTGTGCGTGCGCGCGCGTGTTTGTGAGAGAGGCAGAGCGACGAAGTGAGGGTGAGCGGGTGGTTTATGTTCTTGTAGGATTAAAGGCGGGAATATTTATTGTGTTGCACTTTAAAGAAAAATATACGGAAATCTCACCCCCTGTCCCACCAAGCAAGAGCTGGGTGCGATATGCGGTCAGGCCAAGCCAGAGGATTTAAAGCCAAGTTTCGCAAGCCATATTGATCACTCCGAGCATTGTTTGCCTTCGTGTATAATAGTTACGTAAACACTTTTAGGGTGTAATAGTGTGACTCACAGTCAGTGAGATGCGGATTCCGAATGGCAAATTCCTACGTAGTTTCTTTGGGTTTGTCAATATAATAATAGTAGTGATGATTATGATGATAATCAGGAACCCAGCCCTTTGCAATTGAATTGTGCAAGAGAGCATATATGTGAGAGAAAGAGAGGGTAATGCCAAAAACTAATACGGGCACAAGCCATACAATGATTCTTCACATTTCACGGAGGGGCCGTGCACTCTCTTTCTCTCTCTCCCAACGAACAAAGCAACAGCAGGGTAATCGTATTCTTTGTGGTCGTCATCATTATCAGCAACACCACGAGTACCAACTTAACATGACTACTATCGTCATCTTCCCCTTTGGTATTTGGACCTGATCCGAACTAACTGTTGTTGTTGGGGCTGGTGGTCGTATGACCATAAGAATAATACACAACTTCCCCTTCGCATTCCCGTACGTATACTATGATTGCAACAACAACACCACAGGTCATATTAGTTTAACTGTCAAAGCCCTGTCGAACTTTTACATATGTAGGTGACGTGTGTTGTTAAAGGAGTAGGTGTAGCTCGTTCAACAGCGGAGGAAATATACTTGGGGTAGCCCAACAATGGGGCTCAAATAGTGCACCAAAGTGGTTAGCAGACAGGTCGGCTTATGATGAAAAAAAGCTTACATGCACTTTTGCTATTAATAACTTATGACGCTTTGTCAATTAATGAATGTCTTATTCCGTGCCAATCTGCTCCTAATAATACATGTGGGCACGGGCACACATAAATACACACACACACACACATACACACAGACATACACACGATTGCGGAGTAGCGGCTCGCGTGCGAAATACTCAGAGTCACATATGATAAATTCCCTCAGTCTACTGGTAACCACAGAACGTTAACCAAAGCATATAAGAGATGCTCTTTGCTATAAAATATGCCTTTAGTACATGATCACTGACATTATTCTTTTTCCCCTCTTCATCTTCGTCTACTTCTTCGTCTTCCTTTTGGATTGAGCAGAGTCATTTTTCCCTCCAATCATTCCTTATTAGTCACACAATATGTAACAGTTCCCTCAATCTATTCGTCTCTGTGGCACCGAGTGGAGTAACTCCTAATTTCTCTCGCAGCAGCTCACATACTTGGTATTTAACCACAAAAAGGGATCCCACCATAGAAAACTGTCATTTATGGCAAGTCAATCCTCGACTTGATCCCCATTTTTTTACCCACCAGACATACACACAGTTAACTAACTCGAACAAGTCTGCACAACAATGTCGGAATGGGCAACTGCGCGCGCGCGCACACACACACACACACACACACATGCGCAGACACTAGATTCGATACCAGGCACTACGACCACAACGCTGATTACAGTAGCAAGTTGGCAAACGACATATGCTCTATCACTCCTCCCCAGTCCATTAGTATACAGTGGATTCCGTTTACAACAATCTTGGAAACGATAGGAAAGAGTTTGAAAGGGCAAAACATATATTGGTACATAAAGCGGTGCATTGCACTAAAAGTATGCTGTCATATGGTGCTAGGCTCTTATGCTCAGCTGAGCGTGAGAAGGCTATTGCCAAATAATTGAGCAGCCCTACTCCTGACTGCACTGTACTGGGATGGAACACTCACATACTTATAACCACTCAATTAAGAGTTGCGAACAGGAATTTTTACAAGATCATTTGCTCTGATAAGAGAATAAAATAATTATTAATTACTCCACTTGTAGGGAGCATGAATAGTGGGTAGTGTTAGTGAGTAGGAGCAGTACGAGTCGTTATGGCGGCCACGGTTGAACGCTCTGTCCGAGTACATTAAACTGTAACTTGGTCTCTCCTTCGTCTCTCTCTCTCTCTCCTTGTATATCTATATATATGAAAATGAGAAAATAGCAAATGAAGTGCTGTATAATTTATACATAAATTGACGGGATATTCCAAGCTGGAAGGGTACAGGGTTGACGGGCCGGGTGAATATTTTATTCAATGCTTACGAAATCCACTGATGAATGATCTCCACTCTATCTAAATCCTCACAATTGATCTTAATTGATCTCAATTCTGGGTTGGAACTCAGAGAGGACCAAGCCCATGGTAGCCCAGCCAGTGGTAGTAGTAGTGGTAGTACACTATACGGAGCCTAGGAACCAGAGGAATGAACGTAAGTAACGTTGGCAGGAAGCTCTTGTTCCCGCATATTTATACACACAAACAGAAGCAGCAGCAGCAGCTCTCTCCACCATAATAGCCGGTTTCCCTTTAACTCTGACTATTGGAACTTAGCATGCACTCTTCCCTCATGTTTCCGTATGACTATTATTATTACTATAATTTACTGGTCGCCAGCTCGCTGTGATATGTTCCTCCACCCGATGGTCGTGCTACACATACCACTGCATCGTGCATACAGGCTTGAGGTCGTACATATTTGACTACCCCAAAGTCCTTCAGTCCATTAAGGATTACAGGAGCGGTGCAGACATTTTGACAAGAAAAATCATTCAAGTTTCATACAATTTGAATTCGCCTTTAGTCTCACTCCACGTTGCCCACTACACACTACTGCATTATATTCAGGATTCTGTAGAAAAGGAGCGAGAGAGACTATATTACTCTTCGTCGTCGTCGTTGACGTCGCAGTACCAAGGGTCTTTTACCACACAATGACGATTACGTATTCGACTACAATAACACGAGAGGTGGGACGACGAGAACGGCCTGACTGACTGTACGGAACAACGGAGGACGGGCATAGACGGACGGAGGGGACGAGAATCTTCCGCCATAACATTGTCCACATGTTAGACAAGATTAATACTTATAGCTTGGGCCTGCTCGAAGCTGAATGACTCAGAGCAATCATGATAATGGCACTGCAAACGCCTATGACAATACGGAGCAAACGAGGGAAAAATATTTAAATTGGAAAACTACTTTTGCCCCTTCTCCTCTTCAATTTTGTTCTCTCTCTCGCTCGCTCGCTCACTCTGTCCGCGCGCACACGAAGGACGAGCGGACAGACGTGGAGGGGGTACACTAGTCATCACTGTTCTCCTATATACGTGCCGGGGACTAATATATACGGGTGCTAGAGAGAGAAAAACAACAGACGAAACGTTTGGACAAATAGAACCAGATGAGGGAAGCATATGAGGAAGAAGGAGATGGAGAAGTGAGTAAGGGAGAGAGAGAAAAAGAAAAGTTTAAAAGAAACTTAATTAATTGCCGAGATAATTAGTCTAGCGAGAGCAGTTGGTTCCCTAATCGTAAAGCTGTGATAATGCACACTTTAATGAGCCCGAGGGTAGCGGACCGTATTGTATTCATCTCACCGTCCTCATCATCGTCCCCAACAACACAGCATAGGGTTGCTTATATATACATGTATCCAGGCGCAAACTAATTCAGCTCCGGGTGATGAGATGTGCACGCCGTACCTGCACATACACACATATGCTTCTCTACACACATACAGTGACTAAAAAGAGTCTTTATTCAAATTCAAATTCCAGAGGTAAATTTTTTTCAACGACCAGATTACATCTCTGAGCATATTTAGACTCTTTTCTTCTCTCTAACCCTCAATATTATCACGGGAACAGCAGGAGCAGGAGGAGATGTCAGATAGAGCCAGTGCAGGGCTGGATGAATGCAAGGACAAGAACAGAGAGAGAAGAAGATGAGAGCCGTCATCCTCACGGATGCGGCGGCATCCGTATAGACGACTCTCCTCCGTGCAGGAGCACATCAGTGGATGATAATAAACCACTTCTACTCCCGTCCGCCGACTGATTATTATTACGAAGCCATTTAGGGAGCACTCTGCACCATGCTGTACATCCCTGGGTGTGCTATCATGAAGGCATTCGAGAGATATGTTATGTGTGAAGGAAAATTTTGAGAAAAGAAACAAATCTATTGTTTTTCTGTCACTTCAGCGGCCCGACCCTTATGCGACATGTCCAACCTGCAGTCTCCGTTAAGAACCCTTGACCGAGTTCAATGAATAAAGTTCCACGTAATAAGTGCATGATGTGTATTCCAATATGCCTTCAGAACCGGAGACAATTTGCAAAGACAATTTCCAGTTTTCTACGGAGGAGGCAAGGTCTCAGTTCTGTAGGCTACTGACCCGTTTAGTCGATGTTAAGGCCAAAGTACTGCTGCATCTCATAGGTGTATATGGCCACTGCCAGTGCCGATAATGCGCATCCACATGCACATTTGGGTACACTCAGCTGATTAAAAGTATGCATACCTGTTGCTCATCTAGCCTCCACGGCTTCACTACGCAATTCTGGGAGGGATCGTGTGGATTTTTCTTAGTCAAAACCCATCGTCCCGTGAACCCATCCGAAAATCCAGAAACGAGAGTATGAGATTTGAATGGACTTATTCGGTGCGTTTATTACGGAAGGTGCTCCAACCCTCGTCCTATTCATCGGAGCAGAATGTATATAGTTCCGCGTTGTCATAATGGAGCGGAGCTTGGAATTCCAGTGGGTATTAAAGTCACAGAAGGTATACGGGGGGAATGATATTAATACGTTTATGAAAATACGACTAATACGGCGGAGAAAATAGGGAGAATTTTCCTTTTCACCTGTTGCTCCCAAACATGCGTGACAAACAAGTGTTCGGCTGAGAAAGCATGTATAATAGGCATGCGCCAGTAGAGAAGCTAGGTGGGTTCCTTACTCCAAGGAAAATAATAGTACATAACATACACACGCTTCTGACATCGTCCTTGTTCCTCTTTTGACAGTAGTGTTGCGCAGGTTCTTGCGTGCACGACTCTCTAAAGGTTCCCCATGTTCGCACTCCCTTTGGACGTACATATACAAGGCTTTTCGGCCTACCAATTCAAACTCCTCTCTCAGACCATTAGATTAACTTAAGAATATTAAAAGCAGCCGTCAAAACTGTACTCGGTATAGTTTATATGGTGAGTAGGGGATACCAATTTCAGGTTATCTCATAACATTTCTCTACGTCGTCGGCCTCTCTTATTAATGCCGCTTTTGATTTATGCAAGGGCTTTGTATCCAGTTAAAAACCCAGGCATTTACACCCAAATGAAGAAAATCCATCCAAACTTCCCCCACCATCCACAAGCCTATCTCTTACTTTACTCATTTCCTCCTAAATTTACAACGCCTTGTCGTGTCCACCAATTTAACTTTTCTTCCCACAACAACGGTTAAAAGTTTTCCACGCGGAATGTGTCTTGGAGGCCTCTCAGGGATTAGCTATGGAATCAATTGGTGTCCGATAAAGTATAAAAGAATAGAATGGTAATCCATGTAACCTGACAGGCACGTAGTATATATGTATGCATACACCAGAAGCTCCTCTCCACGGTGGCACGTTATTCTCATGTGGTGATACTAAAAAAGGGGAAACTGCTACCACACAGTGATGCAAAGTGAGGCTTTGTGGAGTAAATAGAATGATAAGGGCGGTAATAGGAGTTGAAGGCAGTGAGGCTGCGGCTATGTGACGACGACCGTTGTAATCACGAGATGTTTCCTAGGTGGCCAAAGGAGGGTTTAATAGCAGCGATAAAAGTTGTAACGCGAGTGTCTGTCAGCACTTGGATTCAAATTTAAAACTCCCATTACCAAATCATGTGCTATTCCAGATTAAGATTTAACAACTGTAGTCACTACATTACTCGTATAGCTAATGCTCCCACTGTCGTTGGACGGGTTAGTTGGAAATGGAGCGCAGAACCCCTTTCGAGCAAACATCCTCCCTTTACCCTCCTAACCCTCCGCTCCGCGGTGGGGGCAATTCAACTTTATGCGCCAAAACGAAACTAGATTCCCTCTGCTATTTTGCAATCCATGCACACGTAGAAACTTGGCCACGGCGATAAGAGGCCAATATACGTGTACCTCAGAGCATGTTAGGTCCCCCCAAACACATCCCCTTCGAATCAAATATGACATGAGTCGAGCGGAGGCAAGGTGACAGGCGCCGCCATTTAAGTAATTGTCATATGTATGTGCATGCGTATGTCTGTATGAGGGTAAGTTTTGAGCAAACATTTTAAGTCATCCCTATCAATCATCTTTTCCACTGACTCCACCACCACCACCATCAGAAGAACCACTACATATATATTCTTCTGAACTGCATCTCACCCTTAACCTCTGGCAAGTTTCACTCGTCACTCACCGTGATGATATGAGACGCCGGTTGCAACATCAGCGTACATATGTTGTACATCATCATCATCATCATGATCGTTATACATGCAACCTGCCATACATGCACTGCCGACACAGCCTGCCCCAATAGAAATAATGGTGGAGGGAAGCTGATAACCAGATGCAATTAACATTAACGTGCTTTCCTAATTTTTCTTGAAAACAAGACGCCGCATCAACTGTCATTCACTCTCCAATTCCAACTGGATTACTTCATTCTGTGATCGGAATAATTAGCGGACTTTTCAACCCCTCCTAACACGACATGGGCATGCATACGGAGGGCAACGATGAGTCAACACACAGAAACACACAGTAAACATACTTCCGCTCAGAATCTATGTCGTTTTCTTGTGTAGCTGAAGGGAAAAAGAGCTGGCCGAGTCCATTGGTCTGATACGAATTTGAAAGTTGAATGAGCAATGTGCTGAGGCGGTTGAAAAAATCAGTCCTACGGCCTCCACTCTATCTTAATTGTTCATCCCACTTGGCGGCGTGCAGACATGAGCTGTAGTGCTATGTGAAGTTTTTTGGAAAAACAACAAGTTTAATCCTCATGCTAACGGATTTATGCACTTCAGGCCGATCTTGAAATGATCGTGATAATAAACAAGGACTAAAACTTCAGAGCAAGTCAAGTCAATAGTTCAACATATCGAATAAGTAAGAAGAAATACATAGAAGTCTTCAGGGGAAAAAAGAGACCAGTACCAATCTCTGCTTTCTGTCGTCAGGAAGTTAACGAGATATATACAGGCACTTACCCTTGTCTCGACCCGATAAAAAGTATATTAAGAGTATTTCACCAAATTTAGCATGGGTGTTAGATGAGGGAAGAACTTAAAATTCCTCGTTCATCTTTCATTTTTCATTTCCACAAATTTATACTGCCCTCCTCGCTCACGTCTCTCTCTCTCCCTCCGTCTCTAACGACTCTCAACTGCCAAATCTCATGGGACATATCAACAGGAGCTTCTCTCTGCCTCTGCTGTGCCGCCGTCGCCACTACCTTACCGCTTTACTCCAAATGTAAACTCACACGGAGAGATGAGGAAGATAAGAGTTTGGAGAAGCTGAAAAGAAATTTATTAGTTAGACTCGTATAAATTCACATAAGAGTCGGATCATGTTTTGCATGGCCTGCTGCTTTATTTTATCCTTCACTTTAGCAACAATTCACTACTACTACTTCCACCACTACCACACACTATTCAAGCCTATGCTCGTTCTCCCAGATTCATCTCGTACTGAATCCATTTGAGAGGCTGCGAGGAAAAAAACTAATGAAAAACCACGGGTGATGCATTAAATGGAAAGATGAAACCAATTCCCCCGGTGACTCATCTCTCCTCTTTCCTCGCTTTACCATACATTTTTTTCCACTCCCAGATAACTGACATATCAAACCGAGCTTTGGAAAAAAGAAATGGTTCAATAATCATTTTCCCTCTTGTAAAAATTCAACCATATCATTGTTTCCCCAAAAGAAAAAACGGCAATCAGACAGTTCCGTGTAGGTCTCATCATCCTCATCATTGGACCTATCTCCCGTTGTATCCCCGTAAAATTTCTGGCTTTGACACACACAGAGCGTGTCAATGGACAAATGGTATAGGACTGCACACGATGCATAGGAAGGAGCCCACCGTAGCTTGTCAGTACAGTGAGCCCCATAGATTTTTTATTGTTCAAATGCAAAAATATCTGTGACAACCATTTACAGAGGATCCATCAGGACGAGGCCGAGCAAATACACTGTCAAATAGATAATTTCCAAACAGAGAGGAGGATTGGGAGAAATTGGGAAATCAGTTCAATTTTGAGGATGAATACCTCTGCCTGCACATTCAATACATTTGGGAAGAAAGGATGAATCCAGCAAGGAGAAATTTGAGAGTGGAATTTTATATAATTTAATGTCATTCCAATTTTTCCCAACTCTTACATTCCCAGTCTATCCTTCCACGGGTTAATCTCTTCTCTCCACAAACTCAATCCCTCTCTTCATCCCTTTGCTTCTGATGCTGTCAAGATTATATTGGCAGTTGTTGTAATACTAAAACATCCTCTTCAACTCTTCCAACTCCATACTAGATTGACACTCTCCAGGAAGGTGAAACAAATTTGACCCACATAAGAAAAAAGAATACGAGAAGGTGGACTGGGATGAAAGTATGGGAAATGGTCATGCAAAGTTTGTCGAAATTCTGCTCCATTTTATAAGTCCTCCATAGAAAAAAGTTCATACAGAGAAGATAAATAAGGAAAGGGGGGACAAGAATGTCAGAATAAAACGGGATCTCAAATGATATCACTCTGAGATCCATTCCCTAAATACCTGCTGCCCTTCCACATCAGTGCCACACATGCACACACGTGAGATATACTAGTGAATATGTGAGCTGAAGGTTACACGGAAGAAGAAGAGTTTGATACAAAGGGTGTCACACCATCCTCCGTCTGATACACTTGAAAAAAGGGTCACCAAAAATTGTTTCACTTCCATGAAAAGGGCCAGGCGATGAACCGTTAAAATGGAACGGAGATAGGGTTACCCTGTCCTTCACTCTCTACTACTGTTGTACAGTTGTTTATTTTTCTATTACCACCACCACCACGTCTGATCCAGTCCATCCGCTCGTCGTCCCGTGCTATAATCATTTACCGCTACACGGCGCATAAAAAACAAGTCGTCGATCCCTCACATGCATGTACATGGTCTTATTAAAGCCCAGCTTACGACAGATACACACTCACACACACACCGGCCCGATGTCCCAACAGGGCCCGCGCTCACATTGTACAAGTGGGAAGACAGTACAATTACGCTTCCGAGTGAAAGGAAAAGGTTTAATAAGGAAGCCTCTTTTTGATCCACATGAGATTTTTCACCCATAAAAGTTCTTTTAATATTCAAATATTTTCCCCGCACCATCGATATAGATTGAGTGACACTGAGAGATAGAAAAAGGGAAACTCTAGGGTGTACACCCATGTATACATAATACATACAGCTTCCGATACGGAATATCTGGGTTAAAGAGCCATCAAGGATCTCAGATATCCAACTGAATAATGAGGGAAGAGTCTCATACTGTGAGGCTTCATAAAAAAGTTATCAATAATAATAATAGGATATAAAAAGGTAGAAAAGGGTGAAGGAAATGACACTGTTGCGCACGAGGGAAGGGCAGACAGGATCAACACAGTTGGATAAATCTCTCAAGGTGGCCGGATAGTACAATTGTAATGGGAGATTTACCCGATCCTGTCGCCTCCACAAGTATGTAAGTATGTATGCATGTGTATAAATAGTGAGACAGGGAGTCCGAGTGGTGGACGATGTAAAATATTTTAAGGATTTAGGGTCGTAACGATCCGAGAGGGACACGGACTGATAAAGAAGTTTTCATGAGAAAATCCGAGACAGGCAGCCGGGAGAATTTTCTAATAAAAATAAAAGGGAAATCGATTTATAGGAAGAGCAGCAGGCTGGTGGTGGTCGTCGGACTGGTGTGAAACACTTTGAAATAAGAAGCAATTTCCAACTGTAAGGGATTGAAATGAAATGAAAAAAATTGAGACGAAGAATTTTTATGTATGCACAGACGTTCCCCTTCATAGAACAGACGAGTAGACAGATACAAACACACACGACTCGAGACTAGTTCAAATTCATAAAAAGGAGCTGGGGAAACGATGAAACCAATTTTAAATGGACGGACTTCCATTAAGTAGATAAAGACGACGAGGCGCACATTTACATTTACCATATATACTATTAGTTATTGCATAGGATATATACTCTTGAGTGGAAAAAAATCTTATGTATATCCCGCATGGGTAAAACACTCATGCATGCATATGCCCATGTCCGGATAGGACCCCAAAACATGGTTCAGCTCAACCGATGGAAGGACTTGTAGTAGTATCGACACTGTGAGTTGTACTCAATCCGTATTTCTCCTTGTTTCTCCTGGACGATGATGATGATGATGTTGATGATGCCTCACAATGAGTTCGTAAAGTTGTGGAAACCTGTGTCGATCCATTCTTCATCCACCACACGAGTAAGAAGACGAAGAACAGTAACAACACTACCATCTCTACCACGTATCTATCTCCCATGCATTTATTCAACAGATACAAGCTCAATTTACAATTGAACGTCTGCTGTCTTGTCTCTGCTGGAGTCTGTCTTATAAACCCTGGGTCTGGACGATGTGAAAATGTTGAGAAAACGATCTCCTACGTGCTCCTCTCTCACTCACCCAGTCAGTCAGTCAGTTATTGGAGAGCAAACACATTCGTAAGTGGTCGACACCCGACTCGTATATAAATTTTATCAAGAAACTCAAACTCGTTCTCCCCCATTCTTCTTCCTTCTCCTCCTTCTAACGTTTCTATATGTCTCCTAATCCCAATAATTTTTTCTGCTCCAATTTATTTGTTTTTAAAATCAAGTCCTCATTCCCCTCCACAGCTAAAACAAATCACTACCTAATGGTAGTGATTTTCAGTTTGCGTTTCCACCCACAACATGCGTTATGAAGCAATATCGTGAAAATCTGTCGAAAACTAATAAAATCACTTTCAAACTCTTTCAATAGGTAAAACTCAGAGATGAGATCAGCACTGAAAAGTCTTAAGTATTAGTGTCACTATTGTTGCGTCAGACTGTCGTCTGTACACGCCTGGAGGTCCTGCAAAGAAAACGGAGACCAGGCATATGAATTGAGAGTCACCTCCGCGCACGTTCCATCTTCCCATGTTATTCTCCAGGACGACCAGAGCGGGAGCGGCTGGTTGCGAAGGAGTGATTGCCGTAAAAATTCCTCACTTCCTCTCACAAGCTTTATGACTCAAACTATATTCAAATGGTCAATCTTATCATGCTACTCCCACTTGTTATCGCCCTCCTTCCAATTTTCTACAATGGTGATGAGCACTGGTTCCTAGATTAAACAAGGTAAACCTCTCCCCATAATCACGGGACTTGCTCTATCGGGTTCCCCTCCCACAGGATTTTGAATTTTTTGTCTCTTTTGCCGCCCGTAACAGTGATTTTGGGCCTGGGCTTTATAGCTCATTGCTGCTGCTGCTCATCTTGTTTGCATGCGTGTGGAGAATCCCCGTGAACATGAGCCGGATACGCCGGCGTATTTATTTTATTAATCTATGAACCTATCAATTTACCTACAAATTTAATGTAACTTATCAAATTAATATGCACAGAGATTAAATTGACTGCTGTTTCAGGGCCCCGACATGATCCTAGGGAAAACATGTAGCTACTGCTGGGAGGGCTGCTGCTATGGAGGAAAAAAATGAAGCGGAAGAATATCAAGAAGGGTGGTAGACAATGTTGTGAATTAATGCGATGAAAGGAGTGAGAGAGACTTGAACCCCTAACTCATGTTCATTAGGAGTGCATATAGAACCACTGTAGTATAAGGACGTGCTGTGGGGGAATATTATGCATGTCTGCCCGCAGAGTTCCATATAGCCTCTACAATGCGCGGCGTACAGGGAAGGATTCCACCCGTGTTGTGGACGTAAATATGCAAATATTCAGTGATGCCCAACGCTACTACCCATCACGCCCAGGCTCCCACAGCTGTGCAAAGTGTGGTCGTCATCTTGGTGGAAAAGTTGAAGTTCATAACTCAAACTACTTCAAACATTTCACGCAGGTGATAAAAAACTCAAATTCGTTAAAGATGATCTCGACTTACAGGTAGTTGAGGAATAATAAAGACGTTAAAACCTCGGTTATAACGACGGAAACAAGAACCTAAGTAGAGGCTCTACTTAGCAAAAAATTTGGCTCCTTCCATTTTCCCATCCAAAATCCACTTTCAGTTCACAATGTTTCCGCCCGTGCAAGGTCTGCAGCTCGGAATCGATAGATAATCATGATTATGAAACTCTTGGATGCACA
Organism: Pseudobourletiella spinata; assembly: GCA_009870155.1. Classification (NCBI taxonomy): domain Eukaryota; kingdom Metazoa; phylum Arthropoda; class Collembola; order Symphypleona; family Bourletiellidae; genus Pseudobourletiella; species Pseudobourletiella spinata. The sequence goes on along the minus strand of WJFA01000070.1, from coordinate 34,410 downwards.
AGCCACACATTCCTTGCACGCACGGCTGGATTATACTTGGATGCACTTGTGCTCGCCGGCCGGCCGGCCACCACGCCTCATGCATTGCACGCATGCAACAAGTTCTCAACAACTATAGAGCCACTCTTCGGTACACCTTTCACCTGTTTACATATCCACTGACTGGAAAATCTGAAGCTTTGATGAGGCTTAAAATTAATTTCCATGAGTAACAATCGTGCCAAGTAGTACTGGAAAGCCAAGCATCTTCTCCCACGTTTCCCTACGAGTGCATCAGACAAACAGCAAGATATCTCTCTACTCTCTAACTTGTTCGCAAAAGGCAGTGTGTGTAGTGAGGCCATAGGTATTTCCCAGTATGTTCAGGGCAGCATTACTTCAAGCACTGAGTGAGGAGATGCAGATCATTAGGCAGCACGGAGGATTCATGGCAAATGGTTTCTACTCACACAAGAGGATCCGATGGAGCTCATCCCACCAAGCAATATACCAGAGGGAACACGACAAGAAGGTTGGATAGGAGCAAAGGGCATGCAAACGCATCCAACCTACCTCCAGTCTGTGTCCAGACTCAGCAAACAGATTGAGATTGAACTCAAAACCACACATGATTTTCCTCCCTTGCAGCAGCATATATCACTACGAATTTATGCGCTGAGCAAAAAAAAATATTTACGTGAAACTGGAAAATTATCTGTTTTTTCATCTCATCATCATGTTTTCAAAGTAGGAGTTCAGGTTTAAGTTTGACCCACAAACTCTGTAGCTTGGGGTAAAGGAGCGATTGCTAGCTATTACTGGCCTCGTCTTATGTAGCGGCTATAGGCAAAACTGTCCCAATTTAATGCGTTTACTGCTATACGAGGCAAATTTCCAGAAATAAATCTAGTTTTCTCTCCAGAAAAACCCATAGCCCTCGGGGCTCATCATAGCAGCTCGTCATATCATATAGTAAGCCTCCTTATTGTATTTACCGTGGGCCGAATGGGAAGTGGCCGTTGTTGTGTTTTACGTGCAGCAGCAGTGGCGGCGGCCGTGTTCGGGCACGACTGCCTCTCGGCCACCTCCCTCCCATTTACCACACGTTTAGGCCCCAGTTTACGTTGCTCTCCGTCACCATACGGCATACTATATAATAACTTCCTAAATTCATCCAAACGACAGGCATCGACCGGCGCCAGTACATAAGGAGTGATAATAACATTGGATATAAAAAATAAATGAATCTAGCTCTCAGGCTTCTATCAACTATTTAGTCAATGCAATGGAGGTGGATCCTTCGCCTTCCCAACAAGAACCGTATATTGGTGGGATATGAAATGACCGCTTATATAAATTGCGGCCTAGTATAAAATAGATTCTAACCCCACAATAAAAGTTAAGTGCGGATAGGATATAAAGTGGTGAGAAACCGCGGAAGCAATTATTTCCACAAATCTATACATCCCTCGTACCCTACCATTGTAGGGATGACCACCTTTTAGTAGTGGGAAATGGCTTGTGTGCGTAAGGTAAAACCGGTCAACAGTTGAGGTCTATGCCGCCGCCGCCCCGTACACAAAAGTAGAATTTCCTTACAATTAGGCAATTTGCTCTAGTTATTGGAGCAATTTCCTAAAGATCTGTATCACTTTTTTTAACAGGGACCCGGAGGACCACCGCACAATACTTTCCGCCATCAAATAAACGTACAGAGAGAGAGCGAGAGCGAGAGGGGGGATACGCTGCTTTTGATTACAGTAGTCCTCCATCTAATGAGTTCTCCTCTACAAAGATACAGATTAGCAACAGCGAGAAGAACAACATTTTGAGGGAAAGGAAATCCTATATGTCCTTTTAGAGACTACCATTCAATAACGGGCTACGCGGATTCACACAGAAAACGTATGGTGTGGGATACAAAAAATTTGGGAATCGTTCCGATCAGTTACAGAGGATTCCTGTAACTCAATAATTCCGGTCCATTCATTCCTAAAAAATTGGATGGATAGGAGTGGAAGGGGGGAAACGTAATGATTTTCTCGTACAAAAGTTTGTTTCATTCCTTCCAGAAAAGAGGAGACGTCTAATCAGGGGCAGGAAGGGTGGAGGGTGAGGAGACTGGAAAAGTTAAATATGGGATACTGTTACACACATTGTGTGCTCTATAGTGATCAGGTCTGATATGATCGGGCGACAAAATGCTCAGAGAAGATCACCCTTTCTTTACCATTTATGTGAAAGGACTGTGTGAGAGAGAGTGAGATAGAGTCAAAAAAACCGGACGGGGATCGTTACGGTCAAAATAAGTCCGCCTTTACTCTCCCTTAAGAATCTGAGAGCTTGAGCTTTGAGGGATCAGAACTCACATAGTGAGAGAGAGACTCTCATAGAATTATAGATGAATCCTCAAGTCAGAGGTTTTGTACCCAAAGTATTTAAACCATTACACTCCCGTTCCATTACAATCCAGTCTGGAGTTTCCCCCCTTTTCTCAAATGTATAGCGATATCCATGAGTGAGGAAACATCCCTTTTTGCAGGTTAAATGCCTCTCTTAACTTGCTGACTGGTACGACACATGGGCGCATGCATGTGCATATATACATGCATTTATATGTGTAACACAAACTTGACTCTTATACTGGTAATTGCATGTCTCCCGCCGGATCCTATCCCATCCCTACCCTATGGATAGATATACATATATCCTGTCCAAATTACCACATTGGAGGAGAGAAGGACATGATGATAGCATTGGGCATTGAAGTCGCTCTAATTTTACCCCAATTTTTGGAATGAACATGTCTAGGTTGCTCAGTTTTTTCACCCTCAAATCCCACTCCTCCTACAGAGATTTCCAGGGGAAAATCATGACGATTATGATGATGATGATGATGATGGAAATAATAACAATTGTGATCCCACTGCCCCTTATCACAAGAGATCATGTAACTTTTCCTGTATTATTCCAGGGTTTGTTCAGGTAACCCGAACAAGTAACGTCCAGTGAGCCAACACATCAAAATAGGTATTACTATGTTTGTGAGTGTGTGTGTGTGTCTATGGAGCTGCATCTGGTAGGAATAATGATTGCCATGTGCTGCTTCGTCTTTGATATAGAAACGAGTTGGCCAAGGGGACCAGAACGGTGATCATAGTCGGGAATAAAGATTGTCGGAGAGGAAGCCAGAGAGATTTTCCTTCAAAAAATCCTCGAGTTTACCTTGAAAAGAGATCAAGTGCAGCTGAGGAAGTTTTCACGTCGGATTTTCTTCCTCTCTGACTCCGACTGTGCAGGAGTTGGACGTATGCGTATATGCGTAAAGCACTCATATTTATAGTGCCTTATTCCAGCAGATGCTCTTTTTTCACTGCTATTTACGACAAACAAGTTACGTGCGTAGGTGCGTGTATGGAGGAATACCAGCCAAAAATGCTTTGTATACTTTATATGATTTCTTCATCAAAATTTCCAGATTCTACTGCTTTTTATATCAAGAGTTCATTGGTGGTGGTGGTTGTGTGCATTTGGTCCTCATGGCGAGACACACACATGGTGGATAGCTGGATGGATGGATGGATGGACGGTTTACCCCGTTCTTGTTTGTTATGTGTGTCTCTTTTGAAACTCCCCGTGCATATTTCCCAACCTGACTTTTAAGCCCAGTCATACTCTTAACTGCCACACATGGTCCGCATTATGACTTGAGAATGATGACGACTAGGACGACGGCGACCAAGATGGAAGGAAAGCTCTGTCCATGTGCGTATGTACTCGTCATCTCCCGTCTCTTATACTTCTCTTTCCTCCTTCATCATCCTAATAATCCGCTCTTTTCTTTTCTACCCGAGAGCTTGAAAAGTTCCTTTTTAACCCTTTTCCCATCAAGATTTTTCTCAGATTATATTCCCTTTTTCTATGGAGAACCAACACACAACGGCTCAGTGGAGAAGAAGGGCTCAGAGAGAGAGAGATGAAAAATTCCGGATCAAACCATGGCTCTCCATATGTAATGTAAAAGTGAGAGCAAAAAAGTTCCCTCTTCCTCTCTCAACCCGCGCGCACAGGTCCTTACACAATCCCCATGTACGTACATAGACTTTAATGCCATATTGAATTTCCCCACGTACCGGCTTTATGTCACATACGGCCACATACAAACACAAACACGCTGTACAGACTCGGGGATATTCCTATGTTGTTTATAAGTATACACATGATCGGTCCTCCTATAAGCTGTTGAGACCGAATAAAAGTATCGGACTGTCTCACCCCGTGCATTCCGTCGTAGTGTCGTACAAGATGTGGACATTACCACCCGCCATATATATATATATATATATATATCCCGAAATTTCTACTATTATTTTGCGTGTTCTTTGTGAGCGTAAACTGATTTTTTTTCGTACTTTCAACCTTACGGTATTCCATGTAGCATGTGCGTGTGCATGTTGTTAAGTGTGCGTATTTTCGTTTATGTGTGTGTATGCTTTGGAAACGTTAATACATATTAAATTTCTTCGTTATTGGATAAATATGGAATTCAATGCTTTTATAGAAATTTTTTCTCCACCTTTTTTCCTAACCCTTTCTTTCTCCCTCTCTCAAGATATCAATTCTAAGCTGGACGTGTGTGTGTAAGTGTGTGTGTGTGTGTGTGTGTGTGTGTGAGTTTGTACGTTCATTACCGTGTATTTGAGGGATGAGCGAGTTTCAGGGAATGAAAGGGTTGAAATTTAAACAAGGACGAAAAAGTTGCTGCAATCCCTTGAAAGATCCAAAGTGTTTTTTATTTGCTCGTCGAGTCCTCTCCTCTCTACTTCTTTTCTTATTCTTCCTCCCCTCGCCAGACACACATATAAACACACAAGTCTAAGAACAGAGGCTATCACCATATACTGGTTTTATGGGAGGCTAAAGTGAAGGTTAGGGAAACAGCTCGTTTTTGTTGTCTTCATGAAATACTCACTCACTCAGGTTTTGTGGGGAATAAAGTAGAAGCGTTTTCATGTAATTTTTCTTGTTTTCCCTTCCCAGACGCGTACATACACATGAGCCAACAGTCACCACCACATACTTGGCGGGAGCTGTATTGTGTTACTAAGTGTGAAGCGGAGGAGACGCTGTTGTTGAAAGATTGTCCATAATATTCTAATGTGTTATGTGAGATGCTTACTTATGATTAGAGAGTTATACTTATGACATACATATGTTCAAAGCTGAGCATTACATGTACGTGTAGCATGGGCCGCTTCTACCTCCAGTGTGTTTGCAAGGTGACGTGCTGTACGTGTGTACAAACGAGGGGAGAAAAGCCTGAGGAAATCCTGATTTTTTAAGGCGAATAAAAATTGAAGGATGTGATTTGAAAACGTTATTATTGAGCCGGATGGATTAATATTCAAAGTATATGACTGTGGTAGACAGTGAGGGAAAGGTTCTGTGAGAATTCATTTAGGGTGACTTGAAAGATTTTATATAAATTTTCAAATGATTAGGAAAATCTATTGCCTCTCACAACAACACACGTAGACAATAACTACGTACACACACACTTATATAGTTGCAAGCTCTGTGGCGTCATCAAATCATAGATGGAATTTACTGATAAACTCCCGATTTGTGCATGCTTCAGTCATCGTGTTGTATAGTGTGTATAAGATATTGGGACGAGCTGCTGGGGCAGCTACTACTACCACTGCTTCTTCTATACAATAGCCACACCGCGCATGCCGCAGTACAACCACATAACCGGCCAATTCATTTACCTAAAGTATCAGGTCCAAGTTGAATCCCTCTGCCTCCACCACCAAAGTGAGGGAGATGTATACGGCCCATAAAAACGCCTGTGCTCCATCATGGTTGAATTATTATTGAACAAGTTCACTCGGCCGCTCTGTCCTCCCAGTATTTATAGCATTATAAATACAGACAGCTCTATCTGCAGACTGCAGATTAGTGCAACTTACGATTAGATTTTAATTCGAGAAAAAATCCCAACACACTCACACATCCACACACCCATTCACACACAAAGGCTTACAAAAAGAGTGAGTAGAAACTTTTGACTTGGAGGAAAACAATGCACAAAGAAGTTGGACTCAAAATGAACTATGTACGTGATGTGTCTGTGATTGTGTGTGTGTGTGTGTGTGTGTGTGTGTCTGACAGAGAGGCCCTCAACATGGACGGACGGATGGATAGCTCCAAAAATTTCCAATTCCCAATATGTAAAGGAAGAGATAGATAAGAATTTCCTCATTAATGTGAGCAGCATGCGGTCGTTGATTGCCTTGTGTTGTGTCTACGTCTGCGTGTGTTACTATGCAGCAGTTGGGGAATGGGAGAAAAAAAAATGAAACGATGCAAACCAATGAAAAATTGTTATTCAACGAAACACCCAGGCCTGATTGACACTTGACAGTTTGGGATATTAATAGTCCTTTTCTATACGCGAATAGCCAAACAAATAGACATTTTCCTCTCCCCATACACACAAGCAAGTAGTAGGCACACACATCCACCGTAGACTGCACCACTTCATCCTTATAGACACTCTAGATAGCCAGTGTCTGTATCGGACGGCACTGCATGATCATCAAGAAAAATCAGGGTTTAACTTCACGGCACACACGCACACACATTCACATACAAACATCAATATCTTATATGAAGGGTAGGCAAAGCCGAGTACCACCAGTATTCACTCAAGAGGTTTCCCCCTAAAATACTCAAGAGTTGGGCTCTATGTACTTCTGGCCTTCCTTACGAAGCTCTTGAGAGCATTCCTGATTGAGAAACATCGCATAAGAAAATAACCTACACGGAAGACAGAGCAGATTTAGTGGTAGTATAATAGCTATTTGTATTAATATATATCAAGTAAAATCCCTCACACTCCACCCGCTACTACTAGTCCTGCCCATTTATATCATTCCTTCTCCAGGATCCCCACCGCTGCTGCATTGGACTCTAATAAGAAGCAGCGGGAATGAAGCTCCGTCGCCTGTGTGTACACGTCCGTTCGAGTTGAGAGTCCTTCCCGATCTGCCCTGTGAGTGCCATGTTTAATGATGTAAACTGCATACTAAAAGTCTCAACTCTTCACCCTGGTGTCCCTCCGTGGCCATGTACACGTGTGTTTCCCAAATGTCTCTGTTTTGGTGAGCGGTTGAGATGGATGCCTCCGTGTGTGTGTGTGTGTGTGTATTTTCGTAACATGACTTTATACATGCATATCGTACCTTCGAGGGGATACATGTACACACATACACACACCTTTATTTGTAATAGCTTCAAATGTGTACTTTTTCCACCTCTTCTCTCCTTAAGAGTGAGCCATGTACGCTGTGCAAATAGAGGAGACGTCTCATGAGTGCCTCTGCTTGGCTATATATTTATGATGTGTGTATGTGTGTAAGAGAATTTCTTTGGAAGAACAAGTTGAACTTGAAACAACTCAAATTTGACTCCCATCAAACTTGATTCCTCTCTGCACTCGCGTTTTTTCCGCCTCCATATCAATTTGTAAACTATTTAGATAGGCTTTGCCCTGCTTAGAATTCCTTCTCGAATCGTAACGCTAAAGCAATTTATGTATGAACCACTCAGCATTTCTTTCACCTGCCCATTGCTGATTAATATATTTTTACCTCACGATGATATGATAATTTTTACTTGGCCAAACCAGATTGAAATAATTTTTCTCGCAACTCAGTACTGCTGTCCCCCTGACTTAATTCCGTTGAGGAAATCCAAGAAATTAAACCACAGAATAAGAGCATATCAACATCAAGGCAGTAATCCATGCATAGTGGTTAAGGGAGAATTACGAGGTGCAAATGGTCACACTTAAATTACACCAGTGCGCTTCCATCAGCACACAGTACACCCGTATAATGCCTTCGCTCACGTATGGCTTGCGACAGACCATCAGGTATTTCTCCCATGCAAAAACTACCACCAGTTCGTGATGCGGAGGAAGACAGGGATTTTTCAGTAGTGATTTTTTACCTAAAATGGAAGCTTGAGAAAGCCCAAAAGGAGAGGAAATAAATGTGAGAGGATGGAAGAAAACGTATGAAGAATCATCCTCTGTCTGTCAAGTTCCTGCGTGTGTGTTCTTTTTGGGGAGTTTTCCATGGATAAGAAATCAAAGTTGCCAACTATGATGATGATGATGATGATGATGATGATGATTCGAGCGTTGAGGGTGCGTATGCACGGTAAGGAAGAAAATAATCATAAGGATAATGGGATACTTTTCCGTGCGCACTTCATTTCTGCTCGTCAGCCAGGTAGTCAGTCAGTCAGGTGAAAAAGAGGGTGGCGTGGGGAAGCTGTGTACATACATACACACACGGACAGAGGCACTGGTAGAAAATCTAAATCTTTAGATTGACAGTAATATGGCTCGCGTGTGCTACTGCGTAACGCCTCATTCCAGCTCCGACTCTTTCATTAAAAACCGGAAAGTGAATTTCTTGAACGCCTACACGAATTTGTCAATTTTTTTCCCCCTCCAATCTTCCTCAACTGGCCAGGAAAGGCTCGCCTATCTCCGTAAGCTCATGTATGCATACACTCGTTAGGTCTCCACACGTCAGTCCCCAGACGACGGCCAAGACGAGGAGAGACCTGTGTATATATGCATAGTTTTGGAAACCCTCGTGTCTGACCATACCTCTTTTCTTCCACCACACACTCCTGCTACCTTATTACCACGACGGCCCCTACTACTACAACTACTGTTTCTCCGAGACTCGCGCGCTCCCACACACAGCTCTGTTAGTACATTTACTGACATAACTCAACTTTAGACTATCCAACGCACAGAGATTACCTTGTTACACTCCTTTATAGAGTCATATATTGGAGATAAACTAATGATATGTATACGACACGCATGTCCATCATAGCGCGAGGCAGGCTCCTCAACACGCTCTCAACACTTTCCTCACTTTTTCATTCCACTTGATATCATAGCGGGGAAGGGTTATACATATACACATATATCATATTGGACAGATCCAGGAGTTACAGCAAGTCACCGTCCCGCCGCTCCTCCAGTAGTGCGGACTCTACCACCCTTGTCATCACATACATTTTTTTGGTACGAGCGTTAAGTTCCGTATAGTAGTGGTGTGTCACACACCATCCTTTGCGAACAGAATAGTAGGGTGGGAAGCGGGATACACCTACATCAGATTCGTTCAAATAATTGGCGACGCAGGGTCCAAATGAACGGTTATTTAAGGTATAATCTTTCTCCGTAAAACAGTATCCGTAGGATCGGGCAGAGGGGAACAGTAGAGGAGAAATAAGCGGACATTCCAGCCACCCATGCTTTTTTACTATATTCTTCGAACCACCTGTGTAGAGTTGTACATGTGTGTGTGTGTGTCTGTGTGTGTGCTACCAGATTACAGAGAATCGTTCATAAAATATTCATATTCGTATTCATCGTTTACATGCATTAGTTCCCTTGTTTTGGGATGGTGAGTGTGTTTACTTGCTACAGTATACGTTTGTGTGTATGCTGCACTGGCTACCATAATAATAATGGGTCGCTTTACTGGTTCCCCTTCTTTTCTTGTCTATAAATGTGCATTTGATATTAGTCCTCTCCCCACATCTCTCCCTATCTATCCATGGCTCGTTGTTGCCGTCAAGAAAAACTATATACGGTGTCTCGGGGCTTTGTCAGACTCTCTCCGTATGTGTGTTTGCGTCTGTGCGGGAAGAGCCGGTACACATCCAAAAAGTTAATAGTAATGCACGAGGGCTTTAGAAACACATGTTCCATGAAAAATACCTGACAAAGCGTAATATTTGACGAGGGCCTCCCGTCAAAAACTCCATAATTAATCATTGTCGAGGAATTCTTTCAGTAATTTTTTTCTTCTCTCCTTCGCCCTCTTCCTCGTCTCCTACAAAGCAGCCTCTATGGTTGTAATACACTTTACACACACACACATGTATATATGTATATATACCTTGTGCGGAGCCGCACAAGGTTTAAAAAACGAACGGAGAAGACGCTCTCCTTCCATGGCAGTTTGTGAGATGCATTACTGCAGTGACGATATTACCGCTACCATTATTATTAGTCCGGTATAGAATGGAACCTTATGGGTTTTCAGCTGAAAAACATGTGCATGTGTGTGCGTGATTGAGTGTATGTGCTTCCTACGTTATTTTATGCATGCATCCCGAAGACTGACGGGGGTGCAGGGACAAGGCATATGTCTCCATTCCTATAAAAAGACGCCCCATGCATATTTTGGCTGTGAGCAGATTCCGGATTGTACACAAGTCGAGTAAGACAAATAACGATAGATTTTTCAAAGTGAACAACCATGGGTTAAACTCATGGGTTACTCTTGTCGTTCCTGTGCCGATAAAGGAGAGCTGGGAGCTTACAGAGAGTATAGGTTGGTCATCATCGCGCATCATCTGCTTCTCAGCCCCTCGCCCGCGCCTCACTCAGTATCAGGAGGAGTATATGCGAGTAGATGCGAAGCAATAGCAAGCATCGGGAGGGAAGAAAGGGGGAAATCAGTTTCCAATGCTCGTACATGCACACACCTTTTTTTATGTGCGTACATAAAGCGAACAAACCGTGCATTACCATCACCGTTAACGTGTATAGATGAACAACTCGGGTGTGATGTGGAATAGCCTTTGGCTCTCTCTCTCTCTCTCTCACTATAAATTGATCTATTCATACTTTTCCCAATGATATTTCAGTTTAAAGGATGATGCCAAGAATTAAGCATCTTTTAAGATCTCATCTTGTCTTCTTCTTCTTGGGAAAAAGCCCGGTCCTTTTTATCCCTTAAGTCCACCCTTAAGCAGACAGATAGACAGACACACCTGAAGGGCCAGATGCTTAATTCCCAATTGAGTGAAAAAACTCACGAGTTCCATTCCTAATACACAGACGTACACACACTCGTCCAAGCCTGGAATTTCTTCCTTATAATCCTCCATTCCGAACTGAGATGCTCACTTGAACCCTTCCGGATTAGCTAGATTCTCCCGTCCCCCCCTCTCCCTCTCTTGATAAAAATTGAAATTCCTCAAAATATTTCCGTGTCATTCGTAACCAGGATGATGAAGTGCGCAGTAAAATTATTGGTCACCCCTTTAATATCCCCAAATGACATGAGCACCCATTTGCACCACATTAAATGTGATCTCTGTGGGTTGGCCATTGAAAAAATGTCCTTGGAGCCCATTCCCACTCCTTAAACGTCAATCATGAGGGAGGCCAAAGAGTAAGTGTGTCGTGTACTAACGTGAAAACCAGTGGCCGCCCATTGAGAACATACATATGAGGGTATACGTGTGCCATTGTAAAGTAGAAATTCAGCAATGTCCGTGTCCACACACACGCATGCAATTCCACATATGCAACCCCCATGACAGGCATCGTGGCTACTGGGAAAATTACACTGTGCCCTGAACTTTCCGGGGAAATACAGCATAGGGAGCAGTGGATCAAGACTCTTGTCTCCCAGACTGACTCGCAGACATCCGGACGGGCCGTACTAAAAAATGTCCGAGTTCAGCTGTTCCGGACTCAGAGAGCAGTACCATTACCGGTAGAGGTTTGAAGAACTGTGAGCGCGGCGGAACAGGCACTGATATATTTTTGTTCAAACGTCTCCTCTCAAATGCATTATTTTCCTGTCATCATGCCACAGGGTTGACATCTACCCACTGAATAGGCATCCTGTCACGCGGAGTAGAGGAGTATCAGAGGTAAAGGACTACCGAGAGAGTCTTCTGGAGAGGAGGAAGATAAGTTTGCCAAGACACAAAAAGCTTTAGAAGAAGGTCCATTAATAAGAATAATTCCATTTGACTGGAAGATATTTCTCATTTCAACCGTCCTTTCCACTACACTTCTTCACTTCTCAACTCATTCGGCATCTCTCTCGCCAGCTCCTCTTGAGCCCAAGCATAGTTTATCATCATCAACCGCTGCTGTGCGCCCCTCTCTCCCCCCATCCCGTATAAGTACACTGTACAGCGTTAGCCGGCCACTATATACCGGCTCTGAAGGATTGCTCAACAAATATCAACTGGCGGACGCGCATCCACCTGATTATCTAATCCTCTTGATTGCCTAGTAGTCCCGAATAGGACCTCATAATGTATGCCGTATGAGAGCGCGTGTATTAAATGATCCTCGTCATCATCTCCGTCATCATCAGCATCACCACCACCACCACCACCACCATCATCATCATCATCATCATCATGATCGTCATAAGCTCGGAACTGAACTTCTGTAAATACTAAGCGCTGTATAAACCTTTACATGACCGTGCATACATGCCTGTCTCACAGAAAAGTCTGGTTTTTTGGTCCTGTGCCGCGCAGCATCCCACTGGTGCTGTTATAACACTTGGAAACTGACTGATGAGCCATATGATAGGAGCGCACATGGGAAACTTATCAAAATCATGTAAAGGACTCTTTCCCCCATTTTTTACCCCATCCCTCCATCTCTCCTCATCATAATATATGTATAGTGTAAGTGGAATTGAACCCCAGCCCTCGGTTCGAAATTTGTCAAAATGGAAGCGACATGAAGTAAGGCACGAGAGAGGAGTACAATGCACAATCAAACTGGAGACTCAGGTGGTTTTTTTTATCTTTTTCCAGAATATTCCCCCCCACTCCACATGAGTTTTTTTCAAGCTACGGGGATATGGACGGTGGTATCCCGCTGTACACGACGCCCTTCCTGTACGTAAGCTCGATAGGGTTCGATACTCCAGCGTGATTCACTTCGGAAGGCTCCCGATGTTCCATCACTTAAACTCATATAGAGTTGTTATAATTTATAATAGAACTAATGATAACAGCAATAATAATAATAATGGCTTCGCACGAAATACACGTCACATGGAGGAATGGTGGAGCAATCCTTTATTTTTATAAGTAATATGACTCATATACCTCATTCACTCGATCATACGGAAACGGTTCTGAGGGAGGCCATGTATAAGCATGGGCTGCATAATCATGGTGATAATGATTAAGTGCGAGCATAGACACATCTGTATGATGCGTGAGTTTGAATTAAGTTAGTTAGTCGGGACGGTTAGACTCACAGCTCCAGTCTGACCAGTACAAATGACCCTATACACTGCAGTAGTGGTGATGTGGAGTCGGAGTAGTATGCATCTGGTCAATGGATTCGACCTCATCAACTTCCACTGTGATTTGAGTCGTCATTTTTTATTTCTCAGAGTCCACGTTTCAATAACGGGACGACGGGACTGGACTGGGCCATACAGTCGATCATCATGCTGTCCTCTTTTACTGTACCTCACTCACAAGCTACTGAAATCTTGTAGGTGATGTCGGGCTGGGACTAATAGGTAACACATGAGTGCCACTATGTCTAGTGGGGGCATGGGGGCGGATGTGTACACATACATTGGAATTATTAGTACTGATCCAAGGGTGTATCTGCGTGTGTGTGAGGACACGGATGGGATTGTATAAGATGCTATTGAAACATCTCTGCCGATGGTCATCGCATGATATCTGTGAAGGTTCCGTTCCGTGTTTATTATTATTATCATTAGATTGACGTGAATGTGCATTTGTACAAGGAAAACAGAGTTTTGAGATTTGAATTTGTTAAACGAACTGAAGTGAAGAGGTTAACATTTCAGCTGAGTCATTTTATCATTCCTCTTTTTTCATCTCATTTCTCATTTCCATCTTTGGTCAGAGACGGAGAGTGAGAGAGAGAGAGAGAGAGAGCATATGAGTGTTGGCTTATGTATGTGTATGTGAGTGTTTGGATGAGCCTCTATTCTCCCTCTCTCAGTGCTGGTCGCCGGATTTATCAACTGAGGATTTCACATGGCCCTGCCGTTTTTTCCCCTTTCTCTTCCATTCTGAACAGTGTGGCGGTGGAAATTGTATGTATGAAGTGTGCGTATACAATGTATGATGACTCTCTATCTTTTTAATATTCAGCTGGAGATTTTTTTCTACAAAAACTGTCTTTGCTCAATGCTGTCATTAGTCTTGGCCCATCATCGGCCACATCATCATAATCAGTTCCGAGGCCCATAGAGATCCTTCCCCTATATAACTCCTCCGCCGTTGTCCACCCAAACATCTCCTATGCTGACTCAAAAGTAATCTACACAAGAACCAATCGCTCGCATCACGATATTCCATTCCGAGTCACTCTTACACACAGTCAGATTTTTAAAACCTTTGGAATAAGGAGGGAGGAGGACGGGACTTTGAGTTCCTGTCGCTCGGGAAAGATAGAAATTTTCGAAACAATGGAAGGTCTTTATACCTTGAGGTGGTTTTAATGGGCATGTACACAGTACTTCCCCTTGTACGTGTAATATGTGACGGATCGTATTGATATGCCATGCACTTGTCTTCTTGAGCTCATTTCATGCCGCACGGGGCCAACAAGGGATTGTTCTTTTTCCTCTCAACTATACAGCTGATATGCTCCTTGTTCATGTGAAAATGCAAATCACTCACTCACGGCGGGAGTCAAGAGAGTAATAGTCGAAGATATATATATGTGTGTGTGTGTGTGAGGGGACTATACAGATGTCATGAGAAAATAGGCTAATCCATTTGTCCACGTACCTTGACGGAGATTTTCGGCAATGCCGTAGAGGCCCAGGAGCTCCTTCATGGTTGATTCTGCGAAATCGGTGAGAGTGGCAGCTCCGCTCAGGCTTGGCCCGCCACCACCACCAATACCACTACCAATAACACCACCACCACCTCCTCCTCCAGCACCGGTCATTGGCATGCCATGATGATTGCTTGCATTGCTACTGCTCGTACTGCTGATCATTAAATCATTTGATTGATCTTCGTAGAGGTCCTCGGGATGAGAAATATGATTTTGTCGTGAGTTTGATAACCGAAGGTCCATGGCCATAGGGGCTGAGGGGAAACTCTGACTCCCCAGCCCACCGGGAGGACTGTGGAGGGATGATTGTGAGTTATTGTTACTGGTGCTTATATTATTGTTGTTTATACTCAGAAGCGGACTCATCAGCTCCGGCTTCCTCCACAGAAATTTTGAGTCTGGAAAGAAACAGTGAGCATGGATTATTATGGGTTCCTGTGACAATGTCGTAATATATTCATGTATGGGGACATCTGATTGGATTCACCAGAGGTTGAAAAGTTGTGAAAAATTATTGTGTTTTTTTTGTAAAAATATTTGTGTGGAAAAAACCAAGTGAAATACCATTTTGAACTTCACTTAAATCTAGCGGCCTATCTACATCATCTTCTACATCATCCTGGTCACCGCAGTCCATGTCATTGTCGTTTTCTGTGTTATTGTCATTCTCCTCCTCGTCCGGTGGAGCACTACTGACGCTCCGGATGCTGTTATTGTTGTTGTTGTTGTTATTATTATAACGATGATTGTGACTGAGGCGGCTTCGCTGCACTGCCGCGGCATTGTCCTCGTCCTCCTCCGATCCCGCATACTCCATTATGTTGCGCGGCTTGAAGTTTTTCCTCTTATTCTTCCTGGACGACAATGAGGAAGCCTTGGATGGGGCGACCGTCAAGTCACAGCCCATCTCACTGTAGAAATTCCCATACAATTATCTTCATATTCACATGCTAAAAGTTGACACGAGATCCCTTGAGCAGTTGCCCAGATATTCCCCTGCATTCTGATGACATTCCACTTGTTTTTTGTCTAAAAAATAATGGAGACGTTCCCTTACCTGGCGCTGCAGCTCGTATTATCATCTTCGGACAAGTTATTTTCTAGCTCTGCGACGGAGCATCCTGCAAAATTGAATTCAAATAAAGTAATGTATGAGTATGTATGAGCCACTAGGTTATCAGAGTGCATACGGGTCATCTTCATCATTAGGGTCATGACTTACATGCAAATTTAATTTGAGCGTCGTCATGAAGAAACATCACGCGTACATACAAATGCACACTCATTCACACGCATAATAATTTATGCCCTCTGCAATAGTTCCGAATGAAAGCGGGGAAAGATAATTATATTATGCTACATTTCCAACAGCTGGCAGTTAGTAATTCCAAAAATTTACACGCAGCGAAATTGTCGGGAAAATAAACATGGATGCGCCCAAAACTTTGAAACCGCGTTCCTCCCTGTCTTTTCCCAAAAAGAAACTTGGGTGTGTCTGTACAAGGGGGCGAGAAAAGTTTTCAATGGGGAAACAACTGAAGATTAAGTCACATAATAACAATAGCAGCAGTAGGCCTACTCCACTCTATTATAGAACAGGAAGCCAGCAGGCGGAGACGTTTTCCTCGCTTACACACCACACCACTACAAACTACAACTATCATCACTGCTCACTACATAGCATGACAAGCTACTTGTATCTGAAGGAAGGAAGTTATCATAATGGATGGGACGGCTACAGTGAGATGAACATGTCAGAGGTACAATAAATTCTCAGCCAGCGACGCGTGCTCACCGAATTTTTTCCCCTTTATCCCATCGTACTTATCGCTACTACCGTCCTACAACCACCACCACGGCCACCATCATCATCATCAGCGAAAAACCTCTCGTCGTGAGAAGAAACAAGTCATAATAAAGCAACAAACTACAGATTGAGTGTGAGTAAGTGCTCAAGGATAGCCATGAGCATTAGTTTAGTCACTTTCTGCACGTTACTGCCCACAGGTAAATAGACTCCTCTCTTAAGTGTGTGCTTAACCCCAACCACCTTTTCTACTTCATGCGTGTCATAGTCGTTGTAACAATCGTAGCAGCAGTAGTAATTTCATCTGGACAACAACAACAACTGCGGCAACATGACAAGAAAGTGGGAACGCGCGACCAAATTTATCAGTATATGATATATGCCATAATATAGACTCCCCATATCCGAGCTCACCTGAAGGGGGTGTTTCTTGGCCTGGTGTGCCGGAACGCATGAAGAACATACCAGCAATGGTTGACATGACTATGTTCGAGAAGAAGGCCGAATCTACCCAGGTGGGCCACACGGAAAGGCTATTCGGAATACTCAACGGCTCACTGCATCCTGGAAAACCAACAAGAAAGAGTTCACATTATTATTGGTACTAAGCACATGCATGGATTGTGAATATGATGGAGGTAAAATATAAATCAATGCTAAACCAGAATAAATTATCTCTTATTGAAAATTTGTCATAGAGTAGAATATTTATGAATCCTATAAGCGGATCAATCAATACTACTATCAGTACAGAATCTTCGTCATCAAATACATGCGCTCCTGCTACGACCGGTCCGTTCGTTCTTGGTCATAAGCTTTTTAAATCACACAAATGCATAGATACTTATTGTTTCTTTATGGATACTTTCCAGCTAGGGAAACGTTTGGGCTCGTAACAATCAAGAGTGGGACCAGGACCTAAAATACCATTCCCAGCATCTATAACTTCCCTCTTTCCTATCGCCACTGTGCAACAACAGAAGTGAGAGAGCAGAAAAGAGAGAGAGAGACAGGCCAATAAAATTAAAATGTAAAAATAAAATATGAGCGTAAATGTAAATCTATGCAAATTCAACTTTTGTATGGAAAAATATAAATAATGAGAACATTCACTTTGCATTACTATTATGATGATGATTATTATTATATGTGTGGATGGTAGGAACGCCAGCCGGTGTGTACTGCATGTGTTTGTATGGGGACACCTCCCTGCACATGCATGCATGTAGTTATAGAGGGTTCCATTGATTAAAACTTATCACACGAAATATATGGACTGATTCACGCAGTTCCGTTCTCCATTCCAGATATTCTATGCACGCCGTCGTCCATGCTCATCTATTCAGTATGTGACTGGTTGGCTGGATGGATGGATAGATTTTTAGTCAATTTCCTTCACAATAGCTGGTCCAGTTGGTGCATCTATGACGAGAGGAGCAGCAGCAGCAACACGCTAGCTGTTTGGACCGTTTGGAATTTTTTTCGGGGTCCACAGTTAGTACTATCCCGGTCTCACACTATCACCGTGATTATTATGAGTATCCGGAGAGTTAGAGAGTGGGAGAGAGAAAGAGGAAAATTATTCAAATGTGTTCACGGAGCAGCCGTTAAAAACTAAAAAACTGTCAAAGCAACCCGCTTGATTTCCACTCTTTGTTTCCGTCACCACCAAGGCGCACTTATCATAAATCATTGGATGAAAATGGCCCAAAAGACAAGCAGCAGGAACAGAGGCGTCGGACTGACTCAACGCGCACCCCAATACAATATGTCCGTGGTAGGCAGGAGTATACTTGAACACACACAACCTACCCCACAGGCACCACGGCTCTCACTGTACTGACACCGTAAAAATGTAAGTTCTGTCGATCTTACTGGTGGAGATTGGGGTTGCTGGGGGAATCGGCCACAGAGCCTGTTTCTACTCCTCTCCGCGAGGATTTTTCATTAAAAAACCAAACAATTCCAGTAACACAACAATGGGAGTTACAGGAAGGATGGGGATACTGAGCCGGCCTGCTGCTCTTCTCCGACAATAATCTAACCATTTTAATTCCATGAAACCAATTTCGTGACGCTCAATCCCTGATCATGATGGCTTTTCAGAACGAGAATCCTTTTAATCGGTAGTGCCAGAAGGGAAACATTCCCTCTTATCTGGCTTCAAGACTGTCTTAATCTGAACTGTGAGTTGCTTCGAAAGGCTTTCTTTGAACAGTTAAACATTTCCCGGATACCTCAAAACATTCCTACGTAAGTCAAAACAATATTATCGGTCATTCCTTACCAGATCAAGGAGGATGATTTTGAGAAATCAAAGTTGGTTCATAAATAAACCATAAATATTTCGCCAAAATTTAATTTTTTAAAATTTTCAACTGTGTTGGAGAAATGTTAATGTTTTCCATGGGGGTTACAACTTTACGAGAATAGTTCAAAAAATAAGAAACAATGGAAGAAGCAAACCACATTTTGGCATATTTCCCCTTCCTTTTCTACAATAATATGTAGTGATAGTGGTGAAGGAGAGCGTATGCTCCGCACTTTTATATCTACAGTCCCGGACTAGTAAATAAGATTGACAGTCATGCACCGTTCGCACATTGAGAGCCTTACAATGCCGGAACACACGATCGGTATGGATTAGTAGTTGTTCAGCGCTATCCCAGAGTCCACGTATCGTCGTGCGTCCACGCCATGGAGGAGGACAAAGGCTTAGTGTGCTCAAGGGGTTCATATGTGCCTAGCATTTGGATGGCTCTTAATGAGATAGCTCCGGCTTTTGTGCATATATTTTTATCCAAGTTTTATTTATTCATAGTCAAATGATCCCATGGAAAATGTGAAGCACGGTGGTGCACGTATGTAAAACTGGGGGAGACCGATTGGCTTTTCTGCGCCACTTTGCCCTATGCGCTTTTCATACGGCCGAAAACGACGACACGGAGGAGTTCGAACAGCGAGCGAGAGAGATGGACCGACAGATGAATCATTTGCATAATCATAAAAAGGGGTGAAAAATCATCTATCATTTATTTATATGCCCTCATACTGCCTGCTTATGGATAGCTATATGCCTGTAAGCCTCGCTGTGCCACTCCGGCGGTTGTGGTTCAGCTTTTTAGTTAAACTAATGTAGAGAGTTTCTGGGAGAGATTCACTCCATACCCTATAAAGAGAGAGGGATATTCTTCAACGGTTGTGCTTGTATGTGTGGTGAATTTCTCGATTAACAATTCATAAATATGATGAATGCAGTGAGAGAACCAGACGGCCAAATGTTCCAATAAGTCGAATATTTCCAAACTTCTTCCCTCCAACCAGAGGCTTACATTAACTTTGGGCGGGAAAATGAGGAGTAATAATAGCCCTTTATGTAATCACATGTGACGACCAGCTACGATGAGTCCAATTTTCTCATTTTTTCCCCTTCCAATTCCCTATAATAATAACAACTGGAAGCGACACTCCCATTCCATGGGACTCCATGCCCCTTATCTTTCGTTCTCTGTCACTTGTGACGGTGATGGAAATGAAACATTTCGGTGATTAAATTCGGTATGAGATTCCGGTTTTGTCTGTCGTCAGATTTAAGCCCCTGAGCACTTAGTTGATTTCCACCATGGAGCCTCCATACCCGTTTGTGCTAATAACGCATGCACGAAACATATACAGTGCAACACCTCATCAAAGTATCTCTGATACTTTTGATAGCGTACTGAGATTGATGGTCACATATAGCAAAGGAAATTTGTTACCAAAACTGGCAGCGCTAGCTACCTGCCAGCAGTTCCACTATCTAACACTTGGTAGCCAAAATATAGCGCTAACGATTTTGCTGGTAGCTACAATAGTGGTATTGGTAGCGATTTTTACTTAATTTTATTAGAATCCTCAATTACGCACTGATTACGGGCTTCAACGTCATAAATGATATTAATTCATCAAAGAATTCGTTATCAGCGCTGGTAACAGGTTTTATAGAACTCATTAGCGCAGCTAATTGTATACTTTCTTCGGGTTTTTAAATCGTTATTTTTCGCTAATGCTACCGCTACGTAGCGAAAATGGCGTGGTCGTTCTCTAGTCAGCTACACTTTGCTCAAAACTACTGGTGTGCAAGCAAGTGAGCACTACTAGCTTATAGAGATGTGCAGCCGCATTGAAGGCCCCACACATCCCAATGCATTACGCACACAACAACAACAACTCTTCAGACAGTCCAACCAGTTTTGCAACTTTGAAATCACTAGCTGTCACAAGCCGCCTGCATACAGGACATTCATGTGTTCTCCACGCCGAACCTTAGATGTTGACAAGGTCTTCGACTCCATGTGTTGGATCCGATATTATTACAATTTATTTTCAGTTATTCAGCGATTCCAATAAATACTCCGTGCTAAATAGAAGTAAAACCATACCAAAAGGAATGAGTGGAGAGTGGGCGAGTTAGGAACGACGACGACGACGACAGGAACAACAACATTGAAGAAGCTCATGCAATCATCTTACGTCGTCTCACACATTTTTTTAGCCTCGACTGTATAATGCATGGCCCATATGTAGACGGCGATTGACTTTGAACTGTCACTACACTAGTTGAGCCAAATACTTTAACCCGGTTTATACATGCATATATATTCCAAAGGCTAACCGCAATCATGAGATTTATGGGAATTGGGCTACAGTTGCACACATTGTGATAATGCATAAGGAGAAGTTTGTCCTGAGAAAACGTATATTTTGCAATGAATTTCTATCTGCCTCCAGAGAAGTCATAGCATAATAGTTTACACTGCCACCTCGGCGTCTTTTTTTGTTAGCAATGGATGAAGAAACCCATGCTCTATTTTTCTGTTTATTTAACCACAAATCACAAATTAATGGTTTATTTCAGATTGCGCTCAACTCTCTCTCTCTCTTTCTGCTCGCTCTCCAACTCTAAATCCTCAAACCTCTGAATCTCAAATGGTTTCGTTAATCGATCCACTAAGAGAATTTTACCACGCGTAATTTGATCATATGTGGGTGTTATTGGCAGTGCGAATGGTTGTAATATGTTTCCTCCACTCTGGCTACCTACACAACACAATAATGCCGCCAATAACGAACTACTGCTCCTCTTATGCTCCTTACAACTACCGCTGCACAGCTATGTGTCTGCAGATGGTACTTTTAAAAGGGAATAAAGGGAATGAAAACTGCATAAATTCGATAAATAAATTCAATTGCTCATAAATAATTTTACTTCATATCCCGGTCAGCCCTTTTCCAAGTCATTACAGTATTGTGTGTTTGTGTTCGGGCGATTTTATTTGCCACTCAAAAAAGTTGAAGCCCCCACCTCCTCCTGCAGCTAAAAACTACAGGTCTTATAGCACATATATATATAGACACATACATACACACATATACATATATAGACATATATATATGTATATATACATACATATATAGACATATATAGACATATATATATATATATGAGCGATCGTAAAAATCAGTAATGAGAGCTGCAAGAGAGTGAAGGAGAGTGCATAGGCTGTTATGGTTGTAATTCCAATAGTAGTAGTAGTAGTAATATTACTAAAGTATTATCATGAGGCATTGCTATTCGCGCAAACTGTACACATACACACACTCTGTCCCGTCGACTAATGTACACGATGCTTAGCATGATTTACAGAGTTGAAAGAAAATAAATAATATTTGTGAGATGATAAATCGGGCTGCACCATATAACTTCTCCGCAACGAGGACGGATGTGAGTCAAACAAAGTTAACAAGTTCGAGTGTGAAAAAATTAATTCGTGGAATATGAAGGATTGTCTCTCTCTCCGACAACTCAGCAAGAAATCTATGTGGGAGTCACTGCATGTATGTACCTCAATATAACTTTATACGCAGTTGTGACTACTTCGGAGCGCTGGGCTTTTGAGGCACAAAGTTCCATAATTCTCTCCCAGATAACCGCCATCAACACTACTTCTTACTACTATTACGATTCCTACGTACGGACCTGTCGGAACTGGTGTTGTTGCTTATTTTCAAACTGTCAACAGCTGTCAAGTATTGTTTTTCCCTACTTCACTAACATAACAAGCGGCATAAGCCCTGCTGCAACCAAGCATTTTTCCACATATGGAAAGTACATTACACCTCCTCATCGTTGAGTGACCACAGTCATATAGTGTTATGCACGAGCTCGATTACTTGGTTATAATTCCCCACTGATACAAATGCAGACTAATTAATTCAAAAAAAACCTGGCCGCAGACCTTCAGTTGAGTGTATAAATGGAAAATGGGAGAATTTTCAAACAGTTGGACACACGAGACCGTCCCTGTTAAATGGCGTCAAAGTCGCAAGTTGAGCCGCCATACCTTCACATGTTATGTGGATACAGCTACAGAACGCATGAGTCGAGAGTGTATGAGGGAAGACCCTATTTTTAAGCAGTGAAATTCCTTGAAAAAATTACAGTTAAAGAAATCATGCTTCTCTTAAGCTTCATCACGCCCGTCAATTTAAGAGTCATTTGGTAATGATAGATCCTTCGGGTAGGTGTGATGCAAACTATAAAGCTCTGTGAGAGTATACGCCTCCTGCTCGTCCGCTCATAAGCCTACTACGGACAAGTATGCGTACGTCCGTGTGTCTGGAGGCCGAATAAAAAATCATTTCTAATCAAGCCTCTTTTCAAATCTGGCCTACTACTACTGCCACTACTATATGAACATTTGAAAAGTGTAATCCAAAAAAAAACCTTGATTCCCTTTTTTCACTGCGGACAGGACTCTATCTACTACTATGGACTCAGGTACATATATACATGCATACACATGCACTGTACACACAAACACGCTTATAACTTGCTCAAATTCTAAGTTTTTATTGGATTCATTGTGTTCTGGAGATTTACATATGTATGCACATGTGGAACGGCTAGAATTTCCCCAATGTACACGGTATCACAAATAATTTCCAGTCCACTGTGGTGGTGGTGTGTGTGTGTGTTTGGATGGACCACACGTTGATATACGACCGCTACCGCTGACACCACCAATCGCTTCACTTGCTCTCCCTCACTCTCTCAGTGACTGAAGGTAAAGAAGAGAATACAAGTGAGCATTTTCCTCTTCTCTCTCATCTTTCAAACCCCCATAAAGGTTGTCCCGTCCATATGATGGGACGAACAAGTGGTAGCATGCTACCCTGAAGCATTGCATAGCATTAAGATAGCCTTTGGGCCGGTTACAATGACAAAGACAGACTCGTGAGAGTGGCTATGAGTGTGAGGAGAGAAAGAAAGAATGGAAGAGGGAGAGAGAGAGAGACTGATCTATAGTTAGTTAATAGCAGGCATTAAGTTGATGAGTATGAGGCGGTTTAAATTAATTGAGTGTAGAAATTGAAAAGCTAAAGCTGGCCAAGTATGGATTAGTGGCTCACAGTGGTGAAGTACGGATCTGCATACATGCGACAGAATAGTCATACCATTTTGATTCCATGTTTCTTTGGCCTAAATGACGAAATATTATTATTATCATTCGTGTCTATTATATATTGGGACTCTATATATTTTTAATACGATCCAACATTACAGATGACTGGCAGTAATGTATGCAGTAGTATGTATGTGTGTGTTTGTGAGCGGGAGACACCTCCCAAGAATAACATCAGATAATATTTCCTCCTCTCCTTACGTCTTCTCTTTAGATTTGTGCTCACTACTTATTTTTAGTTTTTCAAAAAACCCATCTTACATACATGCTACTCCTGCTCCTACAACTGCGCTCAACTACGAGGACTGCTACGACGACGAACCGACACCAAAAATTTCCCTTGTCATTGATGAATTGTCTTTTGTTTCTTTCACTCTCTTTCTTTCGCCCTTTTTTTGCCGAGATGCGCACAGATCTACTTGGCATTGAGTCAAATTGACGGAAAAGCTAAAGTCTCCTTTTCATCTTTTCATTTGAAATGCCAAAATCTCCATACGTCTTTTTGAGAAAAAACTCTCGTAGTCCTCCACCGACTTTGCATAATAATTTCTATAGTTTACTCAACAACCCCCAAGTCGTTTTGTTGTTCGGGTCTCTACAAGCCTGAGCGTAAATGTATGTGCTTGTACGTGTGTGTGTGTGTGTGTGTGTTTACCCAAGGTAACTGACAGATAGACTTCATATGCCACCACAGTTTGAGCATGCACAAAAGGTATTAGGAAGGGATACGAGCAAGTTGGGAATCGCAACCTAATCTCCGTAGCTAATAGTTTATCTTTGAGATGTGTGCGTATACGCAGTTTGAGGGCGTCACTCCAGTTCTAGCGGGCTAGCTGCATAGTGGTCTCATGTATCTGTTGTGACAGACGCAGTTGCCCATAAGAAACGTCCGCACACAATATACAACGGCTGTGCTTGCTTGCATGTGAGTGCGTGTGACAGAGATGTAGTCAATATGCGTCCTCTCAGTACTGCTCCTTATTCCTATACCGTCCCGTATACACAATTGTGCAATCCATTTAATGATACAAAGGCAAAGAGTCATGTAATTCATGATCACACTGCACTGTGGGGAAGACTGACTATACACGAGTGGATGAATGTTTACAATTAACAGCGTAGTTTTTCCTCATTGTTCGAAGGAGCAAAAAGAACATTAGAATTAGATGAAGAGGAGCGATCAGGAATTTTGGTGGTGGTAGAGGTGGCGGTCGCAGTACATTAGCACCATGTGGTTGGCCAAGGAATCTGAAACGAGTATTGGCTTTATATGTTCAGTCTGTGTGTGTGTGTGTGCGTGTCTGCGTATGTCTAACGTCTGACCATGCACTGCTACGGCCCCATCATCGTCACGATGAACATGTGAGGCGGATGGTCATTGGGATTTCCTTAAATAGCAATTTTAATTTTTACAATGCATTGTTGTTTCAAAATGCTACAGTTTTGCGACTGTCTTCAATAAGTCCCTTCTCGCCTGTATTGAAAATGATTAGGAAGTCATAATAATTTCCTTTTTAAGAGACTTGAGCAGTTTACATTTGAGCAAAATTATGAATGGACTCTCACAGGCGGAGTAACAGAGAGAAATGGAGAGAAGCTGTGAAAGACAGGCAGACAGTGAGAGACAGAGAGACGCAGGCAGGCTTTCGCTGAATTGTGTCTGCTTCAACTTGATTACATAGACAACTTGCCCCTGCCCTATTAAAAGTGCAGTGTATGCGTGTGCGTGCGTATCTTGTATATACGTCTGGACACATGATAGCTCAACTGAATGAGCTGTTACTTGCTCTTGATCAGTATATATGAACGAGTATTATGCGAGGCGAAGCAGCAGACGGAGCTTAGATAAAGTCACATGGGGCTGGGACTATGCAGCTGCAAGGGTAATAGATTAAACACTACACTTCCACTAGTACCACCACCATACAACGTACTCCTATCTCCTACGTGTACACGGTTGCATTTACTTTTTAAGACTCAGATTTTGATCGTTTGTCCATCTCAATAACCTTGTGAATACGAAGGGAAAATCAGAGAGGAAGGTGCTCTGCGACGTTCAGCATACATATTCGTCTCTACATTTGCGTATTGAGTGCGTATTAAAATTAGTAGACTTTGCGGTATGCGTATGCTTGCACCAGTTCTACGTCATACTGAGGAGAAGCTCCCACAGCAATTGCAAGGACTGGGACTGCGGAACAGTTAGTTTATTTATGCTCTTCCACCTAATGGTGTAGCTATTTGAGAGTACAATTGCGTTTTTCACTCACTTGTACACCATGTACAGCCACAGCATCACTCACTCACAGAAACACACAAACACACGCAGACGAATCGGCCAGAAAGTCAAATGTTATTCATTCCCAATGCTCTCCGCATGCCTAGTTGATCCACTTGTGTCCTGTAAATATGCGCCCAAGTATTTTAGCAGAGAAAAACGCCGACTTTCCATATGAATAATATCTAAAATCCTCCTCACTGACATTTCATTATCGCAGCTGGCATGAATCCTCTTTTTATCCCTTCTTTTCCTCTCTTTCTTCTCCCTTCATCCTCCCAAAGCCATGATCCAGCAATGCGTGTTACATTACCATCCTACTGTTCCATCCAATGTAATGGTCCAAGTGCTAGTAGCAGTATTATTATTAACCCCGTACTCTTAACCCGTTAAACGACACATCAAGAGCCAGAGAATGTAATTTCCTTCCCGTAGCAAACGCCACTACGACCATATTCCGCCGAACCTCTTGCACCGAGCCAGATACGAGAAAAAAGGCACAGGAAGCCGTCTTGTTCTGAGCCATCCACAATGATTTTTTCCTCCCTTAAATTCCGGAGTGAGAGATGCGCATATGCAGTATGTTACACTCATAGTGTGTTCAGTTGTAAATGGCGGCGGCGGAAGGCGAGGGTATAATGCAAGAAGAAAAGCAATGATCCGGGAAAAAAGCGCCACCGGAAGCGGCGGAAAAGAAAGTCTGATTACAGTGGCTCAAAACGGCTTCAGTTTTCCTCATATGATGACACTAGACACGCACACCCAGCTCCCGGTTTCCTAGCTGACGCGAAAAGCCGACAGATCATTAAGCGCAGTGTATTATTACCTCAGTCTTGGTGCAGCGCTCACAGCCTATTGGAATTAGTTGGTGGAAAAATGTGGTTTCCCTAGATCAGACGTTGAAAGACGTTTTGGCACAATTTTCGCAATTTTAACGAGAATTTTTTTCTACTCATTTTCAACCCATTCTCTCTCCGTCACTCTCTCTCTCTCTCTCTGCGGGACTCTAACGTCTGACGTGCTACAGCAGGGCACGTATGGTGGCTAATGGTCTGATGTCTCTTAAATAGTTCCACTGTTATACCATATGAGTAACTACCACCACAACTGATCAGTCGGTTGCACAGCATGAAGCAGAGACATAGGCCCACGGAATGCTGAAACTTATTGAGATGTACAGGCCTCTCGCAGGGTCTGAGATCATTTGATTTTCATGTGCATCATCATGTATTCTACGGTCCATTCCATTGTATTCAGAGGGAAACGATATCTTTGCAGACTCCCAGCTGTATTTACTCACAAATTAAAGGAGGAGGAGGACGTAGAGGAAGACGTACATGAAGAAAGGGAGGAAAACGGTGGAAAAGGAAGAGCTGTTAAGGACGCAGCTGAGTATCTTTTGGTGTTGACTGTGTGCATGTGCGGCCTGTACGGTCCCCTAGTCCGTACCTTTTTCCACTCAGAGGAATGATGATTCCGGTAAGATGCGGACTGGATTCAACTGGCGGGCAGGAGGAGAGCGGGTAAAGCATGGATACACACAATTCCTCACTCTCACACACACAAACGCCCATATGCACGCACACACACAGGCTAGGATGCTGATGATGATGATATGGAGATAAAAAAGACTCGTTTCACTGCGAAGAAACACACACGTCGACTCATTAAATCCAGACAAAGAATTAGCTCTCCGCGGTTCGACTGAGGCAGTCACCGGAAAACCAGAATGCTTAGATAGATTCGCTTGGATTTCACGCATTTGCACCTCCAATTCCCCTACTAAATATAATGCAAGTTACACACACATACACATTCACTTACACATTCAACGTAATAGCCATGTCGAACAAGCCCGGCACTGCTACCATAAGGATCCCCCGTACAGGAACGGCTCGGGTAATTTATTGCAGTCACAAGTATCTACATACTTACCGTACATCCATAACAGGTTCACCGCATAGCCTCTTAATGTGTGCACACACACCCCTTGTTCTAAATTTACAACATTTTATTTTTCTGTCTTATTTTCCTAGAGTTTCCCGTTTCCAACTATCTGTGAAAATAAATGTGCGATCATGAGAGAGAGAGAGAGATAGGAACGGGGAATGGAAACTCGTGTGTGGAAGTCAACAAGTTCGCGTGAATCCTTCCTGTCACCCCTGATACATGGCTGTCGGCGTCTTTAATGGGTACTCAAGTAAATAAACCACATTCACATTGATTCACTATAATGGTAAGTGCACAGAGTTCTACATGCTTTGTGTGTGTGAGTCTCTGCCGACACACATACGCCTATACGTTTGGGTAATCTAGAGTTGCGACAGGCGCAAAACTGTTGGAAATACTCGGTAGATTTGCAAATTTTAGGAAAAACCTCTCCAGTCATTAGTCTAACTACCACTACTCCTACCATACCACTATCACCACTATGCTGGATGACGATGGAAAGGAGCCTAATTAAAGGGTCACACGTGGCAAATTTATGGCATGTCAGGGGAAGTTGACAAGAATTTCACCTCTTCTCCCCCAGTTTCACCTCATTATGTGAGTATAGGGATTCCGCCATGGCCCGTCTCAACCTCTCAGTCAGTTATACCGGCAATCCATTCGCAGATAAATCCACCATTATTCCCATCTTGACGGCTCATCGCATGGGGGAAAAAGTCTTTCTATCTCCTGCTTCCAGCTCCCCTTTTTCCTTCCTCCAGATGATCCACCCGGCACTTTCCCTCGTCAGCATTCAGTCCACATCCTATCAGTAGCATTAACTCCCCTTTCCTCACTCTACAACCGATTTACATAACTGCCCAATTTTACGCCTATCCATTGTGTTCCCCCAATTTCCCCTCCTCCCCCTCAGCTGCCTATTGTGGGGAGTAGTGTGTAGTGCAAAAAAAGAAGAATTTCCTATGGCCAAGCCCAAGCATCAGGTTCAGCATGAGTTTCAGCACCAGAAGTTCAGTGAACGAACATCAGTGTACAGTTGAGCGACTGATTCTTGTTATTTGGATACCCAATAGCTTACTAAAACTGATACGCTCCCCTCTGTGCTCACATTTGGCTCTGAAGAATAAGGAGCGATGTGCCAGTGGCGAGAAAGTTTAATGTGAAAATTTTGCACTTTAAACACGGAATGGACCGGGGTTGAAGCATGTTAATTTTTTCGAGTGTGTGAGTCGAAAGAGGAAATGTGTATATTTGGAAGTAAAAAGGGATAGGTGGTGGAGAGGCAACCTTATGAATGTCCATATGGCTCTTAGTCACTATATTGGGAAATTCCTCCAATAAATATTTCCTCTTAAACTCTCAAGTCTCAAACTCAGCCTGTGCTGCTGCTCATGATAGTGGTGGGAGAAAACTGAAAATTTTTCTGTCTATTCACACATACCGTATATAAACAGACACTGCATATACCATGAATCATAATGACGTATGGGTACACGGTGGAGGATGGAGGATGATAGCGTGAAGCATCGACACAAACACACACGCATCAGTCACAAGGAGAGTCAACACTGAAAATGCTAAAAGGACAAAAAGGGGAAAAGGAAAATACAGGGATACACACTTATTTTCTCACGACAGTCCATCACCTAACGGAGGTAGCTTATGAGTATGCGCGTCTGTGTACATGGCAATGTGTCTGTACGTGTGTGTGTCTCTCTCTCTATGAGCGCGTGATCTCTGACTGGAACTGAAGGGGAAAGAGTGATGGTTAAAAAGTTGCTCCCAGTACAACGGTGAGGAAAACATAAGAATATTATTGGGATGGAAAAAAGTCACAGCGATATCACATGAGAGTAACGCTTACCTCTGGTTATACGTGTGAGTGTGTGTGTGTAAATGTAAGAAGGGATGCAGAAAAGGAGATTTAATCCACTAATTAGTATTCATGTATGCCAATGACCAAAAGGAAAAGACCCAGAGAATTGGAGGGTAAATGCGGTAATTACATATTCATGATATGCCTTCAAGTAATAGATCCTCTATACTATTCTACAGGAAACATATTGAGGAGTATATAGCGAGTACGTGTAACTGAGGCTCAAGTTAAAAAGTCCAGCCGTATTAAGTTTGGGAAAATACAGGAGAATTTCCATACAAATATCCAATAGTTAGACGGCGAGCCGATAGAGAATAGTGGATATTTCTAAACCTAGTCACTTTCCTGTGGCTGCATGTGCTCAAGTGCATGAAACTACGTCGCCTGTCTCTCTTTCCATCTTTCCTTGCTCTTATTCCCCACAAATAACCATTGAACCCTGTATGTCTTTGCCTGGGTACAAATTACTGGCATGAGGTAAAAAATAATTCACATCTGTGCTTCATTCCACAGTTTCTCATACCACCTTCGTCCCCTTCTTCTTCTTGAACTGGAAGGGAGAAGGCGAGTGCTTCTCCCTGAATTTTATTCCATTTTCCCATCCGGTCATTACGCGCGCGCGCGCTTGCTTGCGTACAAGGCACTTTATGTGTTTCCTTCCACTTCCACTCAGAGCTAACTTACTAGGCAGGTACGTACTTTCTCAAGTCAGATCTATGTTAATGTCAGTTTGACTTCTTCCGTCATCCGTTGGAGGAGCACATGTATGAGAGGTTCGAAAATATTCCTCTCAATCACTCCATCAGAATTGCACATGTCAAAGGTATATACTGGTGCGTGGGGTTTGGAGAGTGCTTAATCGACTTTTGGGACAAGAGCGGTAGGGAGGAAGAACAATAACAAATTTGTACTCAGGAGACGACAACGGACTGTCGGATGACTTTGCAAACAAATCAGCATTCCCCAGGGAATATGCAGGTCCTTTGTCGTCCGCGTGATGGAGGACTCCAACAAGTGCGGCAAGAATTTGCTAAACAGTCCCGCCCTTCCTCATATAGCCGTTCTGTGTATTTGTGTGTGTGTATGTGTGTACGTGCGTGTTTGCGAACAGCCCGAACTCAAGAACATGCTATAGGAGGACTCTCAGACTTGCTAATTTTGGCAATGAATCAAATATCTTTAGAAATGAGTTGGAATGTGGAGTGAAGCCGGGGAAAAAAGCAATTGAGGCTCTCAGTGAGCTCCGCCAATGCAATGCAGCAGCCGTCCGTACACAAAAGTCCATGAATGAAATCCCAATGGAATTTCACATTTGACTCTTAATTTATACTTGGGAATGACAGATAAAGTATTATTTTACCCTATCAATCGTTTCACTATATGGATGCGCGGGCTATTTCCATCCGTGTTATTGTTCCGTTGGAACCTCTACACGTAATAATAACAACCGCCACCACCACACCATACCGCTGAGCTGGCAAGTGCCGACTGTCTGAGCACGCAAGTATATGGAGCACGTCTGAGTGAGGGAAAAAAATCCACCACCACTACCACTATCATTCTCTTCTTATCCTTTAGAGCTAATGTATACAGTCGGAACTACCAGGCTACGTAATTGTAAATTATTGTAACGGTAATAAATTGAGATCCTGACTTTTGAATTTACATTTCGTTTGGTCAAGATCCCCGCTCGATAATATGGAGAGGGGAAGAGAGTGAGAGAGTCGGGGTGCATATGTGACTGTATCTCCGTGTCTACCATATGTGTACATAGACGTCTGTGGATACGGGGGGAAGGGTAATTTGGCCCCAGCCCCATCATTAACTCCTCCGACTCATTATGTATGAGGAAACGTTTTTTATAACCCCCCAAAAAATTCTCCACGGTCCTGGAGGTACTGCAGGTTTTAATTTCCTGTTTTAAGGAAAACCATCACCTTGTAGCTCCTCACTCTTCTATCTTCGTCTCCTCTTCCCAGCCAGTAGCCACGATTACTCTGTGTATTTTCCGTAGTATTGTAATCCCATACAGCCAAGCCTCCGTAAGGAGAGTCAGGGAGAGAGGAGTTAAAATGCCACGGTTAAATTCAGTGGAAAACAAGAATGAAATGCATTATGCATTGGTTTCCTTGTACCTCTGAGCCGTACAGTTGTTGACTCACACTCGCAGAGACAATAAACATCTGTTGTTACATGGACCGGTACATAAAGGATATTTATACCTGTGTCCAGACCATATACCTTTCGTATGTTCCTAACCCGTTCGTTACTTATGCGTCTGTGTGTGTGTCAGTGTATGCCTGTTTTTCCTCCATAGTTATGGTAGAACCTATATGAATTTGCTCGGGAGCGTTAATTTAGGTTGAGAAAAAATTTTTGAAAAAAATTCAACATTATTTCCATATGCAGAACCGATGTAGTATTCCATTGTTTTTTTCACTCATACTTTCAACAGTACAAATCCCCCTCTTCCTCTCTGTATTATTTCCCCACTCACCCCGTCAACAACGACGACAACAGCAACAACAGGAACGGCAGCCTGGAAACCCCATACATTTCATATGGTCACATGTAATATACGGGACGGTAACGAGTTACGCTTTTATGTATTTACAACATGGAGTTTTTCGTAGTGGTGGTGGTAGTGCTGTGGTAGCGTTGGTAGCCTTTAAATTGTGAAAATAGTTTCATACTGACATACGGACGAAATTTCCACGTCTATTTCAAGTGACTTTGTGTAGAGTGAAGACGACGGGCTGGTGGAAGGGGCACTGTAATAACACATTTTAACTGTATGGCCACTGGCTCAGGTCTAGTCTGTCCGTCTGAAGAGATATAGTTGGATTAGGATGCGTATGCTCAACAACCCTCATTGTAAACTATTTTTCTGCTGTAATCCCACTACAGTATATTGTGAGGAATAATAGTTAGCCTGTGCTGGACACATATAGTAGTAGTAGTTAGACAAGCATCTGTACAAAATATAAAGTAACACTCATAGATCAGAAATAACGATACTGTGTCCGAGTCTCCGTAAATTTCTTCCCCTTTCCCCTCCATAATACACTACAGTCATTTCGGATTTTTTCCCACTAACACACACATTTCACTGGGGGGATTATGTTCAATCCAATAGGTCTGCCCGCCGTGGCCCTGCTGTAGACTTTTTAGAGCCACCTTCTACTTCTTCAGCATAAATTGGTACAGCTCATGGAGATCTAGTGGATGAGTATTATTACTACTATATAATCTATGCTATTTGGCCTCCGCACTAACTCAGGTTGGACAGCAAAGTATAAATACCTATGACACTTCAAAGTAGCTTCGTTTAATGGAACACTATTTTCAATCGTAAAATGCTCAAGTCCTTGAACAGAATGAACTCCAGTGTCTGTAATACTTCCAGGTTCAGCGGAGGTCCAGGGAGAACTTTACGCTATGTAACGTAACGCAAATTCTAAAAATTATACGGAGTTACTGAAAGTTTTCCCTGCAGAATACTAATGGGAACGAGGATTAATTCCGGTTTAGCCCCGTCGTCAGGCTATCATGTGTGTGTGTGTGACTAGTGGTGGTGGTTGCCAGGCTACCCGGCCATCTCTCACTGTCCACGCGCATCTAGATTCCCTATCAAGAGTAATAATTTTTTTCGCGCTCTTCATCCCGTAACCCTACTTTGTTCCTTCGTCAGATAGAGAGACGAACAGAGTGTGTGTAACGGGCCATGACTGAGAGGGAAAATGATACGATCGCACATAATGAAACATAAGGTAAGCATTTTAATATACTGAGGAAGTAAAACAAGACGGGAGTAGCGACGAGCGACGGTGGCCGTGGTGGCTCTCTTGCTTTGGAAAAAATTGGGGGTCAAACAGGTTTTCCATAAAAACCCCCAATTTGTATTCGTTTTGAGTTGATTTGCTCCTCAACTTTAACTTCCCGTCCGTCGTATAGTTGGTCGTCGGGGGGGGGGGTTTGGGGAGACCGGTAGGCACACAGCTTTACGACATATGCTCTGACTCCTGGTAATATTACCTCACGGATCAATGCATACTTTGTATACGCACTGTATTTTACAGGTAAAACAAGCCAAACTTTGATGCTTCGACCAATCAGGCTCATCATCATTATTATTCGTTCGGAAGATGGATGGATGGAGGTTAAACTAGGTGAGGATAGTACAGGGTGTCCCACGGCTACATGTCACATTTGTTTTAGCTCTACAACCCGAACTCCTCAACGTAGATCGATGCCTTTACCACCAATCGGAAGCTGAGGCTTTGGGATTTTGTTTGGTACCATGGACGCCTG
>WJFA01000069.1:0-87947 GCA_009870155.1 Pseudobourletiella spinata | reverse complement strand
CACTATGTCCTTTGACAACACGAGGAAAAGGGGGTTTCTTCAGTTAGCTCTATAGTCCTATACATCTTTCCCTGTTTCTCTCTCTCTGTTTGCCTGAGCAATCGTCGTCGTCATCTCATGCCCACCAAGAGCTCATTCAGACGGACAGTAGTAGTGAGGACAACTTGGAACAGTAGTAGTAGCAGTAGTAGTAGTAGTAGTGGTAGTAGTAGCAGCAGCAGCACTAATGGGACTCAATGTGGAGGTCGGAGAAACCTGCAAGTGAAAATGTACGAGAGAGAGGGCTTGGTGCGAAATTAAGTTAGAAAGCGTATACATTCGCGTAACAATGTTACATGATTTACTCAGGGAATATAGAATTTGGAGCATGAAACGATGGATTGAGCCTGGAAAGGCTCCCATGTGTGTTCAGAACAATTCAGGTGGAAATGCTAACAAACGCCTGGATCCCGTTCATCATTTTTTAAGGGTTAGACTCTCCGACACACCGTCTCTCTCCCGCTTTGTATGGAGATGAATCTGCATAACAAGCTCCCAGCCTTCCACCGCACATGGACACATAGGAACACACAGACGCAAACACACAGACACACACACACACACACACACACACACACCAACCACCTCTGGGTTCTCATCGGACCGACGGGCCCTTTGCATACGTAAAAGACGAGAGAGAGAAGCAGGGAAACACTACCACCCTTTTGGTACATAGGTTTGTGCAGTCGGAAAATTATCTCCAGTCCATATTCCGAAGGCAACTTTTCTCCGTCATGTTAACTATGGACTCTCTCCCTCACTCCCGTATCTGTCTCAACCGCTCGCTGCAATGGATTTGCTTACACACGCTGCTACTTCTTCTACTACTACTGCTACTTCTCCCTCTGCTCCTCTAACCTTTCTCAGTTGTAAGTATGTACCGACGCGCATTCAGACTATCCTGCAGTAACTACCTAATTTCCACTTGGCCTAACAATTTCATACTTCCTTCTGTCTTCCCTATTCTGTTTCCGGCAGACCTTGCCACCACTACCACGGCTACATACATACACATACATACGTATGCACACACACGCACACACACACACACACACATACCACCAAGTATAATAGGGCTCCTGCCTCTCCAGTATCATCATCTCGTTGAGAATAGGAAAGAGCTGAACGCACACCGGCTTCTACTCCAACTGCAGAAATAAAACAAAACGCTCCACCACTCAAATGACACTGTTTCCATCTCTCTGTTTCTCTTCTATCTCTCAACTCCTCTCTCTCTCTCTCTCTCCTCTTCGTCTCTGACTCTAATCAATACGGTTGCTGCTGCAAAAACAGTTGCGAGAATTTCTGTGGGGAGAAACTTGGTTTCGTTTTTGGTAACCCTACTACTTTTACTACTACTACTACTGCTACCACTGCCACTGCTACAACTACTACCACTACTGTATGCACTAAGGACGAAAATTAAACGCATCAATTTCTCCCAATAATCCCTAACAGAAGGTCCATCGTCCTACACTCACAACACAGCCAGCCACTTTCTCAGAATATATGTAGTCGTCGTTGTATTCCTTCGGTTGCCCTTACATCGACGATAACTGCTACACCACTGCTGCCCCTAACGCTTCTCTCCCCCAGCCAAAACTCATCCCATGTTACCGTACTAGCACATACATAACTCTATTTTATGTGGGAATCTAATTCTGGGTAATAATTCCATCCGGGTTCTACTAATACTGGGGGAATTTGGATTGGACGTGGAGGAGGGGTAGGAGGAGACGGAGGAGGAGGAGGAGAAGAGGGAGAAGAAGAAGAAGAAACAACAATGGAGTCCCATGTTTGTTTTCAGACGTGCATCTTATCCATGCAAATCAAGGGTACCACATGATTGTGTTTGCACAAAAGGAAAGCACGGAGAGCGGGAGAGAGTGGAAAAGTGAGAGCCACGGATGGATCGTACTACCCTCCAGTTTCCCATCCGTTATGGAAAGCTCCGACTATAACCTCTACACATTTATGAGTGACTACATGAGAGCGGGGACTGCACGTGTGTGTGTGTGTGTGTGTGTGTGTGTGTATGTATGTATGAGAGAACGAGAGAGTGCAGATTCCAGTTGAGTGGGTTCGGAGTAAACTTTGGCCCTTTTAATAATAAGCATTTCGATTCTCTCCCTTCATTATCCACCCGGTTCCTCGCGTACGTGTGCATGTGTGTGTGTGTGTGTGCGTGCGCAGAGAAGGTTCTTGACGAGTTGTAAAAAAAAAGACTTTCTCCGCCGCCGCATAATTGTATATATGCATTGGAATCGGGGTAGAAAATTATGTTTTTCACTGATGAACACCGCCTCACCGACTGTGAGCAGAGAGACACAGACCCTACAGTGCCCTCGTCGTCTCAACAACCTCTCGCTCTTTCTTTCAGCCAAGGCCAACTCATGTGCAAGGGAATGAGGATGACTGTGTATAAGGAATGGGATGTGCCCCGACGTAAAAAAAGAGGGAAGATGTGAGTGAGTCGGCCGGCATTTCTTTTTTGGCAAATGATACGGTGACAGGGCGGGCGGGCGGCGAGGATAAGAGCCGAGCAATTATTATATTAACCCAAGGAGAAGCAAATTACCAAAGTATATCCCCCCTGTACCCCTCCCCAACTCCCTTCCCATTATGATGAACAGAGATCAGGAGAGTCAGAGCTTCACATCTCTCTCCTTTGCACACATACACACACTCGCGCACACAAACACACACATACACGGAAGCTCTTGAGTCATTACAATTTTTTCTCTCATTTGATCACAAAAATTAGCCTCTTTCTTCCTCCTCGCGTCCTCCGCACATGTGTACATATACAGCTCTTTGAACGGTAAACGTGGCCTGTGATGTTACCACGGTTTTTATCAAGTGGAGCGAGAGACTCCTTACATCCAATGTCAGTCCGCTACGTCAACTTACAAAGGCAAACCTGCTTGTCGCACAGATATACGCACACATTCACATGTGCTCACACACAGATACGTACACATAGCAAACAAGGCAGACACACACATACACACACACACACACACACACACACACACATCTACTCCCATACAACCGGCCTTCCGTGTTCATGAATTTCTTTTCTCTTCTGCCTCTTCGGAATCAAAGGTTGTTGGAGAAATTGAGAAGGAAGATATATAGAGAGGAAGGCAGTGAGAGAGAGAGAGAGAGAGAGCCCTTTCAGCTTCTAACACGGTTGACATGGAGCAAGTAAGTGCTTCTGAAAAGGATCAGCAGCACCGAGTTGGAAATCTTAAAAGATAGCGAACATGCTTTTATGCCCTTTCATGTCAAACAAGGCAGTGAAGACAATATGGAGAGGCATAGGAGAGAGAGAGACAGCGAGGGAGACTGTACACTCAGTAAGGACACGGATAACTCGGATGCCCTTACGACCGAGACGAGCCGACAACAACACAAATGAATAGGTTACATGGATGAATTTGAACTGGGGGAAGGAAAAGGGCGAGCACGAAGGCGGCAACTGTCTGATTACTTGCTTCATCTCAACTGTAAAAGGCGAACACACACGCAGAGGGTCTGATGTAAACGCACACCCATGCACGCACACATACACACACACACACACACACTCATATCATCCACATGCACTAGCAAGGATCAGTATTAGAATATGTTCCGCCCGTCCACATACTGACACGAATATATTATTACTGCCAAGAAAAGGGAGCCCTTCCATCTCTTCCTCATTACTAGAGAAATCCGCCTTTTTTCAAAAAACCTTTCACACAAGTTGACAGAGCTGCTGCAGAAGAGGCGCAATTAAAAAGTATCATCATCATCATCATCATCTATCTGCAACTTTGCCAAAACTTTTCCCGCTCCACGGCACAGTGCAGTAGCACAGAAAAGTTTTCTCGAAAACTCTGTGTCTACACTACACGCATACACACACACACACACGCTAATTCGTACACACTAACTCAAAGACACACACACAAATATATGCACACCGTGCTCTTTTCCACAGTCGAGCGGGTCCACACCACGGCTCACACTCATAGGTAAAGTGTAACGACAGAACTCTAATTGATGTCACTATGGGTGCACCAAAGTATTTCCAAAAGTCAAGATGATTTATCCCATTCACAAATATACGCTCCTCCTAACTGTTCCTTATAGTACTATATTGTAGTATTACCGTCCAAATAAACGCCACCAGATGAACCCATCTTTTCATGTAAAAGTGAGTAGAAGGATCGCCAAGAATTTTGTATGTCATTTTTAAATAGTTTCCACGTAGAGCTCATGTGAATGTGACCATTGCAGTGGAACTACAGTAGGAAAATGGACTCATGTACTCCGTCTTTAGGGAACTAGTAGGCTCGGAATTTCCCCTTCTGTCCATCTTATACGCACACGCATACACACACACACACACACACACACACACACACACACACAAGTATACAGGCTCGCTCTAATGTGAAAAATGAGTCCCTTTTTGGAAATTCACCCAGGGAGTCAATTGATCCATATGATGATAATAAATAGGGTGAACGGAATGATGTAAAATCCCGTAATGGTCAACTCACACTCACAGTTACAACACTGCATTAGTTAGCCCTCTCAATGGTGTAGTAGTTAGAGAGAGCCTTTAGTATGAATGGAGCTCTGCTGCTATGTACACACATTTTTGCTTCGTCCACACAACGGTGGAACCAAATGGAGAGCAAATTAGGATAATACACAACAGGTATTTTTTCCACATAAAAATCCCTAGAAATTTCACTTCTCAATGAAACTTCTTCATGTATGAGGTGGGCCAAAACGTGGGCTTTTGTCCATGTCCACACACATGTACACAAGCATGCACATATTACATAACTCATGACATTCCCTTCTAGTCGTATTACATATAAACTGACGGGCGGAAGGACAGAGAAGAGGCATGCTGCTGGTGTCTCACGGTTGGGAATAGCCAACAAGGTCCCATTGATAACATTTTCTTGGGTGCGATCCAGAAGAGAGAGAGAGAGAGAGGCAGAGGCACAGGCTCGGCAGGTTTGTGGAGGAAAAAGACTGGACTGAATGAGTCAGAAGGTGATGTTAATGGTGCTTGGAGAGAGAGAGAGAGAGACAGAGAGAGATGGAGAGCAAGAAGCTACTCCAGCCAGTAATGCACAATAATGTGAATAAAAATGTAAGATTTTAGTCCGCTACAATGGTCACAATGGAGTTTTCATAGGAGCAAAGCGTATTATACGTATACTATGACCGTCGCGCGGAGGTACTCAAACCTGAACAATGGGAACCCAACTTAACGTCTCGTCTCAAACTTGTACAACCAGAGATAAATAATGGTTTACTCTGATACTAGTCATAGAAGAGCCAACAGGTTATGAGAGTTTATGTCCTTGCTTCTCTCTCCCTGGCAATAGTGTATCACACGTCCCTTCATTCAACAATTTTCCCCTCCATGATGTACCACCTTACATATGCTTTTAGGCTTACACGTCTGTGTAAGCCTACTATGTGGAACATAAGGATACTTCAGTCTCACATGATCACACTACTCATGCCAAGATCATTGCCACTACTGTACACAGACACATACGCACACACACACACACACACTCACATGTACAAACAGGAGGAAAGTATAAAGCTGTGGAAGTACTGTTGTCGAGGGAACCAAAAGTTTTGTTGTCACTGGTGTTACAACATTAATCGCTCGCCCATACAAAGGCGACGACCAGGGTGGAGAAAAAAAATCTATGCTTGCTACTTGTACTCTACCTCCACGCTGAATAAAAGCTCGTTGAGAAACTCGAGTCTTCAACAGCTCCCTAATCAAAACAAGCCGGACAATAATACTAATTTAAATCTTTTTTCCACATTATGCTATCCAGTTGACCGGGACATCTCTAATTCTACCTTACCTATTGCTACCACTTCACCACAATAATAATAATAATAATCATCATCATCATCATTATCTCACCACCTACGGCTGGAGCTACTGTAGTTGTACTTTTGTACTCAATCAGCTTATATACACCGTCTGTGATAACACCTTCTTCCGTCTTATTTACAGCTGTGAGAATAGCTCGTAATACAGTACCACTTCAATCATAAGCACATCATAATGATAGTCTGACAAAAGGTGGGGATATAGTTGGGTGGGTAAATGTGAGAGTGGCAAGCGAGAGTCCCAAGTTAAGACGCTTATTTGATCCTTCCCTCCAGCTAAAATCCGTCTATAGTTATCATCATCATCATCATCATCGTTAGATGAGAAGCCAAATGAATTAAACTTCTTACCCCGCTTGTGAGGATCATCCCGGGATGAGGGTGGGAGTGGGGCTGACAGCGGTGTGGTCGGTGTTGGGAGGCCCAACGGAGGCCCTGCCGCTGTGCCCGGGTACCAAGCCCATCCGGCTGCACTCACTGCTGCAGCCTGACCATTGAACATCCGTAATTTATCATACACGGAATCCGCCGATGCACCTCCTGATTGTTGCTCTTTTTGTGCTGCCAAATTTCTTAAAACTCGGTTTATAGACGACACCTGGAATCGAGAGAAGAGATGAGTGAAGGGGCCATCATCAAAAATGACATCCACATCAACGAATACACACACTTGATGATGGGAAACAGCACGCTGCGCACACATGGAACATCAGCTTTGGCCACCAATGAATTTAAATCCGAGTGGTGTGTAGTCGTATAGCACGCCGGAGGTAGGCCTCCGCAGAGAGCATAACACATACATGCACATGGATCTCGTGAGGGTAAAAACCTATGGTGGAGGCTGGGCAATTTGGTTCCCAGTTTAAATTCATAGTCGCTCGCACGGATGATGGAGTGGATCCGATGCAGCAGGGCTCCACATAATTTTCCTCCAGGGAGCTCTCATTTTAAATTGAATGTTCCTCTAATTTAATAACATGGAAATTGATGGACTAAAGCCTAGCCTTCCACTCTGGGGAGAATCATTTGGTTTTTCAAGTACCGCCTTATGGCCAATTCTCAACCACTGCATCATCGCACCACTTCCATCACCCCCAGTGCACCACCATCCCATCCAATTTCCAACCGCTCCTATATACTTCAAGTGTTAAAACATATTTTCACATGAGCGGATGAGGCCACTACTAGGCTACTACGTATACGGGTACGAGGATGCAAGCACGGGGAGAGAGAGAGAGAGAGAGAGAGAGAGAGAGAGGAAAAATCGAGAAAAAATTATTGTATCCTCCGCCGCCATTTTTTATTGAATAATAATAATAATATCCATCGGTCCACGAGCTGAGGACGGGGAGGGGGGCGGGGGTAGGGATTGAAGGGAATGCGCACTGGATAGTTAGTGACTGGAGTCGCGGAGGTGCTCGTTGGACGAGCGTAGGATAAAAAAAAACACTATGCATATGGCGAAACGATTCTGACACGGTGAGGTGGATTGGCCATTCTTGATGTCAACAGATAGGTAGGTATAATGAACATGAGATGAGAGAGCCCTGACGAGGACACAATGGAGTAGCAGAGGTTATCTCTAAGTGTGTCATGTTGGAAGAGCCTTAAGTGAATAGGAATGAATGATGCCTTTTCAATTCCGGAAGGCCAGTGTGAGCATATTGAATGATTAGGGGTATCGAGATGATTTTCAAAGGGAATGATATAAGAAAAGATTTGCGAGGACAATGGGTTCAGGACCTCATTGTCCCTCATCAACGTAATAGAGAGCACATACGTGGCCCACATGTATATATGCCTGGTCGCGTCCCTCTGTCAGTGTATGTATGGATAGCACTGCTGGCTTCTGCAGCAGTGCATGTGTACATGGATATTATTGGTCTCTGGAATACTGTGTGTATGTGTGTGTGTGTGTGTGTGTGTGTATGCACGCGTGTGTCATACGGCAGGACGGACCAGAGGGTGACGCCTGGGCCGTCAGTTGGTCCTACATAGAAGTGTGTGTTATTATGTACCCTGCGCGCCTGGGAGTGAATACAGAGAGCCGCGAGATAAGCCGTGGTCCTGCCTGCCTGCCCTGCTGCCGGCGTGGAGGAGGCCGCGACTGCTTCACTGACTACATGGACACACACACATCATGTATGTGTGTGTGTGTGTGTGTGTGTACAGGAGCTTAGAAATGAAATGGGCTGGGGGTCAGGCCATAGTGCAAGTGAGCCGGTACCCATTTCAATGAGTGCAATGCAGCGTGCCAATACTATTCAAATTCACTCATATGTGAAATAACGTGGAGACATGGGACGGGGACGGCTGCTAAATCTGAAAAAATCCAATCCACCTCAAAATAGTCTCATCCAAATTTTAATTGAATTTTCAATCCCAACTCCTTCCGGCTCTCTACACGGCTCGTACATACGTGCGGGGATGATGCATGAGTGCATGGAACCATGCATGCGCACCGTGTACAGAACGGATAGACGTTGGGGACAGAATAGTAGTAGTAATAGTAGGAGCAGCAGCCAGCCAGCCACGCAGCCACAGCATCAGCAGCCCGCTGACAGGACAGTGACAGGAGGCCGGTTGTTGTTTCCCACACAAAGTCCGCCATCCTTTCCGCCGCACCACCGCCTCCAACCTAATTACCCAGAGAAAGAGAGAGAGAGAGAGGGAGAGAGAGAGAGAGACAATGTGGGTTCTAAGTCATTTGGTATTCCATACCGGTTTGTGTGTCCCCCGGACTTGATGTCACTATAACAACCGTGGTGGGGAAATTAGCACGTATTTATGCATACGGATGGAGGATTTGAGGAAGCGTAAAAAAGATGACTCCGTCACTCTGATACGAAAAGAGCGGAAAGGAACGGGACA
This sequence comes from Pseudobourletiella spinata, assembly GCA_009870155.1. Classification (NCBI taxonomy): domain Eukaryota; kingdom Metazoa; phylum Arthropoda; class Collembola; order Symphypleona; family Bourletiellidae; genus Pseudobourletiella; species Pseudobourletiella spinata. The sequence goes on along the minus strand of WJFA01000069.1, from coordinate 79,106 downwards.
TACAGAGCTAGAGAGAGAGAGAGAGAGAGAGAAAACTGGAGTGGGTGCCAGAGGGAGAAATGGTGTGATGCGGAATATGCATGTGGAGTGTGGTGAAGCTACATAGGACATGTACATTACTATGTAAATGTCTATAGAGAACAGGAGCATCTTTGGGTCGCCATGATGTGGCGGCGGAGTTGATGGCACCGGCGGTGTGGATGTGTATGTGCGTGAGTGAGAGCGCACTAAGATGAGATGAGAGAGGAAAGCAGTAAGAAGAAATGACGTATCCGAGTAGCTGCTGACACGTAGGCCGAGTGAAAAGACTCCGAGCGCGAGTTTGTTTTCATTTTGTTCGATCATGTAAGAGCTTCCCATCCAACAAATCTAGTGGGAAATAATGTTTTTGGAGTTGCGAATGACAGGCCCCGTCAACGCTCCTTCTCTCTCCCAACTTCCACGTCTTTTGACTTCCATCCAACCACAAAGTAATTTGTACCCACGTTTTCCAAAGACCCTCTGATTATTTCATGTCGCTCACAGACCTTCCTTCCGCGATACCTTTCATCAAATTAATGAAAATGACACTAACCTTCCAAACAAGCAGGGAACTAATGACAAATACCTAAAACGGAGTCATTTTAATTCTACAATTTGCCAACTAGTCACCACCACCAGCAGACAGACAGACCCTCTCGCTCAGTCCGTCAGTCAGCCTCACCCCGCCCTCTCTCATTCCTAGTACATGAGGATATGGGGTGACAGTGAACTGACGCTCATATGTTCCACATCATCGTGACGATCATCATCATCATCATCATCATCCTCGGCCCTGTTTGTCGGTGAAATGGGAAAAAGCTTGGCTAGACCTCAACTACAACCTTCTTGTGTGTGTGTATTATGGACGACCACTACTACTAATACCAAAGTATGGAGGGAAACCAGCAAGTGCACTTTTAGCCCATATATATAATCCCATAAGTCAAATCCTGAGTCCCTTATTCTCCAATCTATAATGGGTGGAATAGCTAAATATTGATTCCGTACACTTTCACTTTTCTAGTACTGCTACTACTATTACTATTGCTACTAATACTACTCTGCCGTTACTACATTTTGGTCTCTGATAACTCACACACACACACACACACACACACACACACACACACACACACACACACACACACATAGGCACGCCTTCAACTCTGACAACAAGGCATATTCCCTCCGTGACGAAGAGAGTTGGAAAAAGTCGGGAAGAAATGTGGCCGGAAAACAGAAATGGACAGATTTCCCAAGTGCATACTAGACGACTACCGCAGAGGCATGGATGCAGAAGCGCCCCATTAGAGACTGACTCCTCTGTCGAAATAAAAGCATGAAGAGGATATAGCGAGAGAGAGACAGTAAGAGAGAGAGAGAGAGAGAGACAGAGAGAGAGATTTAGCGACGGAAAAATACGTTGAACATATCCCCGCATGTACGTCGTTGGATGTGATTATGTTGATATTATTTGTGCTCATCGGCCTGTAAGAATGCTTTAATGCTGGCAAAGGGATATCTATCCTGTGGACGCCACGGGTTATCCCTACCGCAATACACAACGGCACATACTGTGAATTTTCCCAGAGTCTCCTGGACTTATACACACGTTCAGACAATAGATGAACAACTTGGTGGAAACATGGTCTGGCCCTCCTGCCTCCCGCTTTCTGTCTGTCTCTATCTGAGTGTGTGTGTGTGTGTGTGTGTCCCGCTTGCCCGCTCTCCCTCTACCCCTTTCGCCCTGATATGACTGTAAAAAATTTAATGATACTGCCCTAACTGTGATCCCAATGCAAATGGTGCTGAGTAATGGAGTGAAATGCGCTTCCTTCTCCACCACCACCACCATCACCACGATGTGGATGATGATGCTCCGATGCTGTTGATGATGATGAAGGGGATGAATGGGACGTGATCTGCGAATTATATCGGCCGGCGGATTTGACACAATCATCCTCACAATTGACGACAAGTTCATTTATAAACCTCTTCACCATAATCATCGTCTTGAACAAATTTCTGGGCTTAAGAATTTTCCACGCTGCAGTGAACTTGCCTTTTCCTCCTCTATCTCTCCTCCACCTCATCGTGACAGACATGTTAATTTATAACTGTGAATACCTATCATGCACACGTCGTTCATCAGCCAAGCCCAGTACAATACCATAATGGGGATATGCAAGCTGTTGGACTTTGCGGCGTGAACACTTCCTCCTCTCTCCTCCCTATATATACATATACCCCCTCCAGCATAAACCGTTAACTCCATATCTGTCTCTCCTATAATATGTACATAATGCACCATGAAGACCCTCAACATAACGCCGCAAACATTACTATTACTTACTTTACATTACTTACTACTTACATTATATATATATACATATATATATATATATATTTCCCATTTTTATCCCATCCTAACCTGCGGGCACGGAGGCCCAGTAGTGAGAATCATCAATATCGCCGAGCCAGTGAACATGAAACAAGGGTATTATTACACTAATTAAGACAAAATACCTGGGATGATTGCCCTATGGGAATGCCGATGGTAGAAAGTGTGTGTGGTGATAAGAAAGGGAAAACTTAACATCTTTTCCTATCCCTTTCAACTCCTTGCCTCCATGGCTCATAGTTTATTTGAACGGTCCAGTAGACAAAGTCTACAGGGTGAAACTAGGATTCTATTAACTCCCTCACTCACTCCCTCTCTCTCTCTCTCTATGTTCGGTTAAGGTTAGTCTTCTTAGATTAGGTAGAAAAAGTAAAGCTCGGTGAGTCTTGATACAAAAAGAAGAACTGGGAAAACGCATCAAGAATAAGAGAAAAGTTGAATCAGCTTCGAGAGCAAAAGGCGAGCCGCTGCATCAGTAAGTCTGAGGGGCATATTTCCGCTCGAATGATTTGATCGAGTTGACGGCCATGGAAGCTACAATCTTCCATCTAAATCTACCGAAAAGAAACCAAAACCCATTTCATGTGTACCGCTCTAACGCGGTGCCGCTATGCCAATCCACCGACTTTAAGTCCCTCGCTCTCTCTCTCTCTCTCTCTCTCTCTGGTACTCGTACTCGTACTCACCCTGGCTCTTTCGCTCTCACTCTTAAGCCATATCCACTGCTTTTTACATCAAAATATAATCTACCCGTCTGGCCTTCCAACGACTGCTTTCAGTTCACCAATCATCATACATATCACAATATATATGTATTCAGGCTGAGGAGTCTGAGGATTTTGAAGAGAAAGGCTGTTATAGCCATTATGGCTGTGAGGACACAACCAACTCGCGTGGGTACTGTAAGTGTCTAACACTTTTGTCTTTATTTACAGTGGAAAAACTGTGGTGGTAGGCTATACTCCCCTCACCTGTCCAAACCATGTTTCCATTATGTGGTGCACACACACACACACACACATACACACACACGAGATCAATTACTGACTAATAGAAAAGACTATTACAGGGTAAAGGGATGTGGCGGATTGGATATAACTTACACTCGGAATGTTATCATTGGTGCAGACGCCTTCAGACAAGAGTCGATCCCGGATCTCCCATGCAAATATTGATGGACACTCCCGCTTGTATTCTGCAATTTTGGCTACTACGGGGGACGTGGCGACCCTTGGCTTACTCCCTCCAATGGCTCTCGGCTTAATAGAACCAGTTTCATAGTATCTAAAATCCGAATGAGGAAAAATACACGGTGATGAGTGATATGAAAACAGTTCATGCCCACTCCCAATAATGTGTGAATGGATGAAAGTTCTAGGGGGACAAAACCTCAACCATTTTCTCTGGTCCGTAATTAATGTGTGGGCGGACGGACGGACTCACCTGCCAAGGATTTTGGACACGCATCCATTGGAGACTTGGAGAATCCTGGATATATCGCAGGGTCGAGCACCCGAGTGAGCCAACTCCACGATCTTCTGACGGGTTGAGTCCGGCAAGGGCCTCCCATTCACGTAGACGCCACCGAGTTGATTTATACCGCTGTGCCCTGTGTCAAATCAAACCCCCGCTCATTGCCTTTCATCATTGCTACCCGAACGGAATGGATCGGAAGCTCAATCATGTCAATCCTTTCAACCCAACCATACGAACTGGAGTGAACTTTGAACGGATTTATTTATTTTAGCTCCTGACCAGCCATGCATTCAATCTGTTTAAGATGTACGTGCCCCATGACTGCTCCCTCACGCTCCCAGACTGGCTCCACTGACTCTCTTCCTCATCTCTCCGGGTGCATTGCATTAATGCGGCGCTAGACTGCATCGTCCTTCACGTCTCGTTAGCTGACCAATTATGTGTGGACGACAAGACAAAATGAATGATCCGCGACCGTACGCGAAGTGGAGAGATATAGACTGCACTCAGGAGTGACACTGTAATCGGGCCTGATAAATGGGCCGTCTCCCTCCTTATAGAAGAACCCTTTCTACGAGTCCTACCAACCGTATATACAGCATGTATCTATATGCATATATGTATAAATATATACAGAAAAAACGCCGGGAGATTACATATAATACGATACAACCACAAGAAAAACTAGTTACTCGGATTTCCGCTTACAAACCTCGACACTTTATCCTTCGCCTACAGCAATAACCTATCGGATTTATCCCCGTAGGGACGTAATACAGGTGTGAATATAGTCTCCAAATGAGCACTCATCCTTCCCAGCCAGGAGCCTATGGTAAAACTAGTCGTACCCGAAGCTCCTGCTACTCTCCTCAAGAATATTTACGCCCGCCACATATCCCTTTTCATGTCAAGATAATCCGTTCAGATTCAGAACTCCACCAAAGGGTTTTTTGTCCAGTTCCGCATTAACCACTACTGTCAATTACATCCCTCACCGCATCACCGAGACTATAAAACTTTCCTCTGGCGCCCCCACCGCCGCCGCTCACTCCTGCCCGGCAGGTTGTCACCAAGCACACTCACACCCATTCGCATAAAGGCAGAAAAAAGATAAAAAAAATAGTCTTATTTTGCACGAACATTCCACAAACTGACCTTTGTGTGGCATCTCGGGCACGGCTCCTAGTGGGTGCTGAATTTTGCAAAGAGCCACGGCTGAATCGGGGGAAGAAAACGTTTCGAGATCTGTCAACGTAATACAGAAAAAAAGAAAACGGGATGAGAAACGTCACAAGTCCCAAGGGAGATCCCTGCTATGGTAGTAGTAGAAGTAGTCCCTAGTAAGCTACTCCAAGAAGCAGGCAGGGTTTTGAGAACTGGTGAGTAGCCAGTCACAACACCGAGGAAGATGAAGATCGTTGGTGACGACGTAACATGAGAAATGTCAAGTTTAGATCATATGTGTAAGAGGAACTGACTGAGGCGAGTGACTTGAATTGGGGAATGATCGCAAATCACAAGGTTCACCGTCACATTCCGGAGACTGTAGATTTGTCATAATTTAGACTCAGCGTCCACTATTGTTAACTCCACTCGATGACAAGGGACGGCAGGGCGGGGAAGTTGTTGGTGGGAGCACTGCAGCGGGGCTCTGCATGTCGCCGCCGCCGTCGTCGTGAAAGGCCATAGAAAAAAACTCCATATAATCTCACTCGTGGAATGAGACTGCACAACTTTGACCATTCAGCGCCGGGCTATATAATCAGGTTATCATCGCAGCATCACTTAACAATCGCTGTGACAATTATCGATTCCAATCACGTGTGTATAAAATATATATATATGTATATATATGTGTTCATCATTCTTCTGGCCCATATGCACTTCCATGTACCCCTACGTGTGTCCGATCTGGCTAACAAGAGCAGTTGCTATACAGAGTTGTTGGTAAGTACCTGATCCGATATATATGATGAGGAAAAAAATTTTCTTTGGAATAAAACTGACTTGCTATCTCAGACTACAGTGTAACTACTATATGGAGAAGGATCGGGGAAGATCCAGAAGGGTTGAATGTTTGGTGATTAGTCCTGCCTCTGCCTCACTAATCAAGCAAATCAAGTACGGATTGAATTTCAGTCTGACCTGGTCACCTTGTAGGCCAAGTCACAGGCTATTTTTTTCCCTACCACCATACGGGACAGTGAGGAAACAAGCTGGGGTAACCACAGTGTACTTGTATGACAGTTCATACAAGCCAACCTCATTATGAAAGAGACGCTCACCAATCCATTGATTTATAAGGAGTAAGGGACACTTTTATGTTACTTCGTGGGGTGTCCCATTCACTCGCCATGTCAAACAGTATATATTTCTATATGTATGCGACCGCAGCGTGTCAAGTACAATAAATATAATAAATACCCTGTCTCATCCCTCCGTCCGTGTTCAGTATGTACAACTATAGATCATGTGTGAACTTGTGTAACGCCGTAGTTTTATTCTTCGTGTATTCTTCGCCTTCGTTCCCGTCGTCCACCAATATTTACCATTTGCCTTTAAAAAGCTCACACCATCAAAAACACACATGTGGGCACATCAAGTCTGGATGGACTCTCGGCAGATATTCTTTCTCATTAGCCAGTTCATCCCCCACACCCACGTATATGTATGTATGCAAGAAATTTATCACAATATATTTTGGAATAATTGACACTTGGATTCACGGCAACTGCCACCACTGATTTTTGGGCTCCTTCCCAAGAACAAAACAAGGTAAAAAAAACGACTCCAAGCACAGGCACTCACAAATCCCACTTCAATCACTTCAAATCAAACTCCAAAAAGTACAAAGGCTCTGTTGCGGATACCCTCACTTTCCCAACTGAAGCATGAGGAGGTATTCTCGGCCGGAACATGAGGGTTCCCAGTTGTTCCTCCATACGCACAAGTTCACCCAACCATCACGCACAATTTTATTCCACGGCACATGGAAAGGTACATCCCGCTGACGGTTTCACTTTTACACACAAATCCTTCCCTAAAACAAAAACTGGAGAGGCGACGTATTATCAACATGATTATTCTTATTATTATTATTATTATTATTATTATGTTCCTCGAGTCCAGGTACTCATGATCGGCTCGAAACTGATGTCTTGTTACTATAGTATATAATAAATGATGGAAAGCCATTCATTATTCCCAACGAATATTCCATAGTGAAGTTCAAACTTTCAATTCAAATCTCAGACTTTTCCGTCAAAACAAGTTGGCGCGAGTGGTGATGAGGAAACAAAATCCTCCAAAACTTCGGCTGAGTCGTGTAGAAGATCTCCTTGTTGTTATTCCTTGCTGTTCCATGGTTTTCTCACACGCGTGACGCTGTAGTCGAAAGTAGATAGAAGAATACGGAGTGACGACGAAAATATATTTATAGGGATTAATTCAAAACATTTGATTATTTCCAAAACACAGTAATGCACACGACGTAGCGAAATCATTAAATATTAGCTGGACACGTCTGGCGTTCGCTGAAAGCACTTCGAATTGCCTCCCACTGGATTTCACATCGGTGAAGGAATACTTCTGGGTGTTGCGAAAAGCAATAGTCGCTTTAATAAAAACAAAAATTAGGATGGACAAGAATATGAAGAGGAAGAAGGCGGGCGGTGATGAAGAAAAAAGGAAATGGGAGAGAGAGAGAGAGAGTGTGGCTAAGTTTGCGAGAGGTTAGTCTGTACTACACGGTTCATAAAACATTGGGATTTGTCCATATTCTTGAACGACTCATTATGTTAACGTGATTTCATGGCACTCTACATGCACCATGAAGCGTGAAATGCCCAGATAAAATCTTACCTCAGATGATAATTTTTCACTCTTGTCTACTCGCTCCTGACGGTTTCTCCAAGTTGCGGTTTGATGCCGTTCTCAATTGACTCCACCACCATTCTTTCTCGAGTTCTCTTGAACAATTTTACAAGTCACTAGATCACATCTACTACTACTACTAGCTACAAACACACACTGTTGTACAGCAGCAGCTGGAACGGGCGGGCAGGAGCGAGAGAGAGCACACACACACCAGCATCCGACCGCCGGAGAAAGCTCACGCACAGTGTGCAACAACACGAAGGATGAGGCGACACACGGCTCCTCCGACTAAGTATCAGGCCTGCAGTGAGTCGAAAAAATCGGGCCTCATGAGCCGTTCTGGAAATGGCCAGAGAGTGTAGTAGTACTCGTCGTCAGAAGTAGTATAGTCTCCGTCTTCGTGCTCTTCTTTTAACAATTTCTCCCTCTTCTAAATGAGAGTGACACATCCACGCCGTTCGACTGAAGACAAACGACAGGACGAAAAATTATCAGATGAGGTTGTAAAAAATTTGCACAGCCGAAAAAATGTCGATGCAAATATTTATGGTCCGTTTCACGGCACTGTGTGCACTGAATAGTTTTCTGGTAACACTCATCCGTATATTTTACACTGGCTATCACCTTGCAGTAGAGATTCATGCAAGTGGAAGAAGCAGTCGGGCAGGCATATTCGGCTTTTTCGGGGCCCCAAAGCCACTCAGGCTTGAAGCGCATTGGCTCAACAATCTCGTCGAATTCCAGGCAGTGGGGGGAGACCACTTTCTGTCTTGCACATCGCCCAACCTACAGCTCGATACCATCCTCCACATCCCAGTCCGCATCTTCCACGACGGTCGCCTCCAAAACCTGCCCCCATCCTCTAAATTGCACCTACCTCCTCTCTTGCAATGGTCACATCCACACCCAGCAGCATATTATACGAAACACTTTACGCTTAATATATTCCCTCCCCTCTTCCTACTATATACACATGCACATACGTGGGCAGGCTCAAACGCATACATGTGCGGAGACCTACACACACACACACACACACACACAACTCACTCACTCACTCACATTCTCTCCCAACTCTCATATTGTGGTGTGGTTCAGGTTCCTTCTAAATTGCGTGACTCCGACTAGTTGTCAACTCGCTGGTTCATTTCACACCAAATCGGCGGCTCCTCTGCTGTACTTTTCTCCCTTAATAAAATCTTAACTTATCCGTGTCCACCTTCTCAATTATCTGCTTCCTCCGGAAGTTGAGTTAATGTCAAAGAAACTGGATGATTTCGACTTTAAAAATCCGGATTTTGAGTGGAAAAATCCAGATTTTGGCTGGAAAAAATCCTGATTTTCCCTCGCAGGACGTTGGACTTGAGACTTCCAATTTTCACATGCTTTATTGGAGAGAGCATTCAAACCAGGTGGATCTTCTAGATTTTCAATGTTTTCAAAATGGCTGACTCGGAAAGTAATGTGCTGTTATAGCTCAAGAGGGGCTTTTGGAAACCCACATGCGCTAAAACAGTAATCTCATGCGGCTAAGCCACATATAGTTCTCCAGTGCCTTCCTGTCTGAGGGGCTTGTTGCGAGCAGTATTTTCGGAGGCGTTGGAAAACCCACATGGCTATTATATATACTACTACAGCTCAGCAGGTATCCTTATATCCATGTCCTTCCAATCCCATGTATAATTATACATGCACATATGAGGAGGTTACTACTTTGAACACCTTGTGGACCGTAATGAGCATTCAAGGTAGAAATGGAAAGTTAATTAAACCGAAATTCGATTAGTCGTGGAGCAGAGAGTGTTGAGGTACTCATCAAATTTTGTGTAGTTTATGGACACCCTAAAGTTTTCCAGTAAATTTCTCTACTTACACGCGTCAGGCAGGCATGAAATTGATCGAGGATCGTTTCGCTTGGCGTAGCGAGAGGAAGTCGTGGGGTTTGCAGGAAGGTATGGCTGCCTCCGGTGCCCATTCCTCCCGAGCTGTGGGAGCCAGGCGGAGCTCTGATGACAAGAAGGTTGGTCTTCATTATTTCCGCTTCACTGAGAGGCGGCTCGCCTCCAGCATCCAAGGCAACATTGGCCCATTCCTCGTCTGCTTTGTATTTTCTGTGCTACTCCGAGCCTCTCTCAGCGTGTCTTCGCTCCCCTCTACCAGCCTACACGCAGGCACTCGCACATTCACACGCACACACACACTCACACATACTCTCTTCCACGCATACACATACTCAGTCTATATTCTCTGGTGAACAAACCCGACGTTCGGTGCCTGAGTGTTTCTATATCATCTTCTAAAGACTATTCAGCTGTCTATTATTTTCGACGTGAATAGGCCTTGTCTCTTGTATTCCTGGTCCTCATTACCAACCACGGCGGCGACGACGACCGGACGACGAGGATGTTTTTTTCCATCCGTTTTTAGTTTTATTACGATTATCATTATTATTACCATTATTTTTATTTGTATTCTCTATCTCATCCAATGCACACGAACAGTACTGATTTTCTCAAAAGGATCAGAAGAAATGGGGATGAGGGGGACCAGGAAAAGTTTTCCAACTTCAGAATTTCTCTGTTAAAAAAGTGCTGCTTCAGACGAAGAAGACGACTCGGACGGTGTGAAAGTAAGAATCTCTTGGCCATTCCTCTCCCCCTTCCCGGGACAGAAGAATTTTACGACCCTTTATTTAATCACTGGACGATTGGTGTTGCCATTGCCGGACTCACTCAACTGCCTCATCATCCCCAACCTGTATTCATCGCCTAGTAAATTAGTATGTCTATGTCCCTCTTGAAAATAAATTACGGAACGACATCTTTGTTAGTCTTGATACTATACTCGGAACAAAAAAATAAACGGAGAGATTAGAAAAGAAAATGATTTTTATATTTTCATTTTATGTGATTTAAAAATGCTCCCGGCGGGACGGCTTATTATTCGGAGGAAAAGGTTGAGCGAGTGAATGCGGTATTCTGTGCGACAGTATTTTTGCACCATCATCATCACCACCAGGACCATTATGGTCCCCATTGTCGTTTGTCGTATTCCAGGTGGCTACCTTTTGGTAACCTACTCTCACACATTGGTAAGAATCACGAGTGTGAAGAAATGTGTGAGCGTGGTCGTGTGTCCATGCTTTTATTAATATTATCATTATTATAACCGATTCCACAACAGTATACTCCAATGTTTTTTTTATTTGTGCTGTAGAAAAACTATTTCCTCAAAGTTTCCCACTGAATAAACTCACTCGTGCTCAAATAACAAGTTGATGAGTTTCAATCTATTGAGAATGAAAGAGCCAGGGTTATCATCAATTTCCTTAAGCTTTGCGCAGGTGCGGCCACTCTAACCACAAAATCTCCTACCCATTACCAGCCACCTCGTGGCCTGCTAAATGCTCAACTAGTTTCGGCACACCTTAAACTTTTCAAAACTCTAAGGCTCTCCCTCACCCGTAGATCACATGGAAGTATGCATAAATGACTTTGACAGTGCATGACACGTTCGCAATTCTGCTCCTGGAAGCCGAACTCAAAAGACGGGAATAGGGGAAATGTGCATACATGCTCTTCTTGGATGCTGCGCTCGAGCGATAATTGGGACGGAGAAGATTAGATAGATTGGAGGAGGAAAAGGTGTGATCAACATGTGGGGTCCAGTGATTACAAGTCAAGATGAAAGAGAGAGAGAGCAGGTTTATGAGAGATTTGGAAGGGCTGAGAAGAGTGTCGTGGGACACATGCATGCATGTGTAGGTATTTTACCTGAATTATTGTAAAAAGAAACGTATAGTGAGGACAGTTGAACTGTTGCTCTGTACAACTTAAATCAGAGGGGGAGATAGGAGCTCATTCTACAACCTTGTCCTCATATTTTCCATGACAGTTCTGCGGCCGGCAAAGCATTACAACAAGACAAGCCCTCCCAAGAAAGACACTGGGACGGCTCGAAGCTCATGTCTCGTGGTTAATTCAATGAGGCATCTCCATAAAATGCATTCCAAATCAACCTGTATCCTCCTTGGTTGGAAACTAAAAGAGGTAATAGTAATAACCTCATGTTTGTTGTACAAAATATTTTGTGGTGGCTGGGAAAGGAGGAGGATGAGCTTTGCACTTCTATAGCAAGTCAGTAGGGTTAGCCATAAGTAAGACTGTATGAACGGCTACAAGCGAACGGATTCGTCGCTAGTTTTGTAATGATTTTTTGACGAGTTGGTCTCATCTTGTTGAATTGTCGCTGTCCACCAATTATGGGGGAGAGAGATTTAATGCCAGCGGGTCGAGCCGTCACTTTTGTTATTGTTTCACAAATATCTAAAACTAGATGGGCCGCGTGCGAGGGGTTAAGAAGATATCGGATTTGCGTGCCAACTTTCCATCAGCGCTCACGACGGCGGAGGTACTTGTAATGGAGGGGCACACCGGGGGTAGATAGGAAACATTATGTGAAAGTCAAACATTGGCCAGGAAAAATCATTTAAATGCTTAGTGCGTGACTGTTTGGTGTGCGTGAGTGTGCATATGGGCCTATGCTTTTGCATCTCACTACCATATCCTCCGTGCGCGCTCCTTATCGGCTAAAAGGGCAAACACGGACCACTCAAGCCAGGAACGGACATCCCCATCCATTTATGTCATCCTCTTACCCTTTATTAGCCATAGTTTTAGCACACTTCCGATCAAGTAAGTGGTTGTCCATAAATTAATCATTAGGCAGAAGCATTAGGAATGCAGCGCGTCGGGTCGTGTGCTCCTGAAATTCCACATATCCAGATCAAAAGCGGCTCACCATCACCATCATCCACCGGTTGAAATGATGCCTCTCAAATTTCCAGAGTTTGTCAACATACGCATTGTTTTACCATACGATCCGTCCACTACAGTACAGCCTAACGTGAGGAGACTGAACGTGGAGGATACTGAAATTGCATCCAATGTCCATCTCCATGAGTGGAAAATTCATATGTCCTTGTTGTCCCAGTGTCCCAGTAAATGAACTTCCTCTGTGCACACTCGCTCCCGCCGTTGTGCCTGCTCAAAGGACGAGAAAATATCATGAATAGATTAATGTGCATTCAAATCCACAATAAAGGCTTCCGTCTTCGTGGTTATTTACAAATGTTGATATAACTATGAAATGAGTCGATGTGCTGGATGGTGAACACCAAAGGAACCAATTCTATAACGTGCCCTCGCTGTGACTAGTGGGGCTACACCGTAATGTATTTTGGATCAAGTACAGTGAACAAATGTAAATCTCACCGCATGCCCCCTGCTCTAATCAGCCATGGAATTCCAGGTGGAAAATTACTCAACCATGATCGCCATGCCTGTCAGTCAAACCCCGTTGTTCCAACCCCGCGCCTCTCATAGTTTCACTATCCGCAACGCACGGGTCGCCACTGCACTACCATGTTACAGCATAGTAGTAATACTCTATAGCCTTCTCTCCCTCGCTCAACTCGTTCCATCCAAACGGTACGGCCCTGTCGTCATCCAGACTGACTATGTGTGTAGCTGTATCCAGAGAGCTCCAGCCGCCCTTGCGCAAATAATTCCATTCTTCTCTGGACTAGAGATTGGTGATGGTGAGCCACATTCCCGTACTCGAGTCCACACGCACTCACCTCCTTTTCCTACGACGGCTGCCTTTTCCAACTTGGATGCATACGCATGCACAGTACTCACACCACACGCATACACAAGCCTGCATGGTTTTGCCACTGGGATGATCACGATAATTTATGTCATGGACAACTTAACCCGCTCCGTTCAGGTCTGACTCATCCTATGGCGGGTCATGGTGGGAATCAAACTTAATTTAAGTTTATTCGCATATAGCACTACTACACCTTTCTAACATGAATTACGCCTACAATCTCATTGACGGCGGAAGGAAAGTGCTCGCCGCGGCATAAGTATCCACAGTTTAAACTGGTGAATTTTATGGTACTATAGTAGGCTATGCTATTCATTTACCAGTTGGTTACCTCGCTATTTCCACAAAGTTTCATTGGAGCACGCTGACGCGGAGAGGGATTTGCGGTGCACTGAGGATCGATACGGTGATGCTGATGGTGGTCGTGGTCGTGGTGGTGGCAGTGGCAGCGGCGGGTATGAGGAGCAGTAGCAGAGGGTTAAGCTCGAGTGGATGGAGTAGAACGTGTTGATATTTCGGGAGAAATAATGCAGAACTAAAGGAACAAAATGCATTCAATTTATCGCGTTAGTAAACAATGGTGCATGGTAACTTTTGTAATTTTATCCAGTCTCGTGCCACTCTATTCAGAGGGACCCTGTGTGCTCTCGCTGTGGTAGCTCACACAGAATCACACACAGTTACACACAACAGTCAAGGAGCACAAGGAAATGATGTACAATGAGCCCAAGTTAGGGTTATAAGGGCTTATTCTCGATGGCAAAAGTGAAATTGTTTCACCAAGACCCTCTCTATACTAAACAGCTCTTTGCGTCCGAGTGGCAGTAGTAGTGGTAGTGAATGTCGCGGATCATATTTCCACTTTTGAATCAAGTGTAAACCAAGTCTTCGTCTTGGAAAAAAATCTTTATATGCTTAAGTCTCATTTTGACTGCGTACGTGTTTGTCTGTGTAGTAATTTCATCGGTGGTGAACATATAAGGACCTCACGTTACTGTTTATTCTACTAACAGATGCCTCTTTCCAAGGGTTCCGACTCTGTATGAAAGGAATAACCCTCTTGTGTGTACATGTGCTCACAAACCCGATATATGTATCCGACACAGTATCTGGGAACAAATGAAATCCCATTAAGTGATCTATTTCGTCTGCACGGTAACAACAGCGCTATAGTTTTCATTATTAGCCTCCCTCCTGTATGCATGCACTCTCCTGGTTTGAACGAGAATGCCCGGCTTGATCAACCCGATTTTGAACGTCGTTGGGGCTGTATAATATATACAATGCTCCAAATTCAACTTAGGTGCTTTTGCTACCATCATACGACTATACTACACAGGAAAACCAACAATGATTATGTTACATTTTCCTTGAGCGAGTATGTTTGTATGTGTGTGTGTGTGTGTGGAACAGCCCTAACCATGTATCACGTTTGACACCGTTGTGCCTTTCAGGATAGCATTTTTTTACTGAGCCCCACGAAAAAACTGTCAAATGTACAGACAGAATTACCGCAAAAAAATATGACCTCTCTCCACTCTTCACAAACCTCTTGGTATCTTGAAAACAGAAACACATACACACTGTTCCCCGTCAGGACCATCATGAAAACATATTGGATTACCAAAGAGGATAGAGAAGATGAGAGAAGGAGACAGAGAAGAATGCAAATCGGGAAATCCAATGTCATCCATTCTTTTCTCGATGGCAAGGTCAGTTATAAAATGAGTCCGTTCAGTACAGTCTACGCCTGCAGAGGAGATGAGTGAGGTTTTTGTAGAAGTCGTGCACTACAACTACTGCTACTGGCGTTGCTGACATGGAAAATTTTTCAATCATAGTCAAGTACTGTAAGCAAATAAAAAAAGTTATTCAAACAAAGTCAGTCAGGTTCCTGTTGATCTGACGTTGTTGACGGCGACGACGGCGGTGGTTGTGAAACAAACTTTATTCTACGGAGCCTCTCCGCCGGTTTATAGTGGAGACAGACGATAGTTATTCCATCTCCACCACTCTCATTCTCAATCATGATTGCTTTTAAAGTTTCTCCCTCTCTCTATCATCAGAGAACCCCCTTTTGGTCCATTAATAATATTCAAGGAGCATGCGGAAGGGTAGAGTCAAGTACATGAGTTAACTCGCGTTTCACACACATTTACTTTACATACAAATAGAACATGGTACTATAGAATGAGATCAGAGTTCATTAATCCTCGTCAGACCTCAAGTCCTCACTTTTGCAGTCACTTACAGGAGAAGCGAATCGAGAAGAGATGCAGTAGAACATCAACACAGATGTACATGCGTACATGGAGAACAAGACGATAAAATTTAAATGACCAGTTCAACATATTCAGCATATAGCATAGTAATAATAATTGTCAACCCTCAGGCTCCCTCCTTCCTATACCACAACCATAAAATCATGAAATTCATCGTTTCTCTAAAATAATATTAGCTGAATCAATTAAATCGTCTCATCGTCGTCGGCCTAACGGACACACTTTATTAGTCTTGTAACTGCCCATTAATATTCGTCGTGCTTAGAATGAGTTTGCTTATAGTCATTCCCTTGCTTCTCCCTTCCTCTCCGCCCATAGAATATAAGAGGTTGGATCTAAAGCTCGGATGACTGCGTGCAATTCTGCAAAGATGCACCAGGGCGCCATTCCCCTCTCTTCTGCTGGCTGAATTGGTGGAACCGCAGGAAAAGCTGGAGTGACTGATTCAATCTTTCGGATCAGAGGGAGAATATTATGGGCGTATACCTTTGCTCCCGCCTCGAAGTGGGAAGAGAGGACATGAAGGAGAGAGAGAAGAATCCCGTAAGACAGGAACATGCTGGGGCTTGGCGAAAGCTCTATCCTATCCTATAATGTACATATGTATATATATAGCCAAACTTTCCTTCGATTCGCCTTCCCAACCGATTTTTCACCCACGGCCTCAATTTATTCTCCATGAAACCAAACAGGAAACCTCACCAGGCTGTGGATGGAGGCGGAAAACCACGTAAAAACCTAAAGGCCTCTATTGATTCTTTGCCGAATGTACTATAGACCTTCAATTTGACTCCAAATTTATCATGGCAACCGTTCAAAATCAGTTCAAGTTTTGCTCATACTCAGAGATGTCTTTGGGATTCGGAGTATCAATCACAAAAGCGAGAAAATCTGAGCGAGAACGACGGATTTTTTCCTTTAAATTTGTATATTGGTGGTAGGGGAACAATTGAGTAACTTTTGTTTTGCATTGCAAAGAACTATGTAGAAAAAGTAACTTTAAAAAGGTTTCACATGTTATTTTCCCTGTATTTTTACCGCTTGTAAGACTAACCGAACTTTAGAACTTAAAAAATATATATCTCTTCACCATTCTGTCTACTTCCGAGACTAGTCGGGGAGTGATGGAGTGAATAACAATGAAGTATCATCAGGCATAGGCTAATGGCGTGAAATCGAGTCGGTATGATGATAAAAAAGTCAGTTTTTGCAGTTGTATCTCATTGACTCACGTATTGCCACAAAAGTTAATCAGAGCGTTCCAGTCTGATAGAAGTATTTTACACGGGACGTGCCGTATGAGCACGCTCTTAAGACTTTTCAAACTTGCCGTGGGAAAGTCGAGTAGCATTCTCTCACCAGTTGACTTACAATGGAAACGATTATCGTTTGATTACAGACCCTCTAACGAACATGCTCTAATATGGAAGAAGGGTTTATAATCAATAAGTGCGATGTAGTTTTCAAGTGGGTGTCTCACAAGGATCCATCACTTTCTCATCAATCCGTGCAAGTACCACTCTTGAAGTAGCAATTTTTTCGGTCAATCTACTCTTCTGGAGGAGCAGTGTAGAAATAGATACAAATGAGCGGTATACGGCAAGTGTATGGGTACAGAACTGAAGGAGGCCGGTACAAGAGATTCCAATGAGTTATTGATGTACTATGTATTGTACGTCACGCAGTCAACTTGTATTTTCGTTTTAAAGCTATTAGACACGGTCGTATATTTCTATGTGGAGTGGGCTGTTGTAGTGCTGGGTAATGTGATGACATTATTATTCTCCATAAAATGTACTTGTACCTCTTCTGCCGGTCTGTTTTGATCTTGTGTAAGGTCCATTGACACGCTCCATGTTCCTCCTTTCATAAGTACAAATTTACACGCCTTGATCTGGTCGAACAACGGCAGGCGTCGAAAAGGACTTTCTTTGGCTCGTAAGAACCAGTAGCAACGGCCGGAGCAAATGAGCATATTCACCCTGTGTCATTGTGTATGATGAATGGAAGTTGTCACCGTAAAAAAGTTTCTAATCTCTTGAGAAATATCTCCTGATCTCTCATGCTTACGGGATTGGATACAGCCATTACTCAAGATGATAAATCCTCAAGAACGTTTCATGAAAGTTTCCTTTATCCGAAAATTCTCCGTTCTAAAACTAGAAAAGGATCTGATAGAGAGGGCATATGGGAGATGGTTGGAAAAATCTACCATAATTTCATGAGGCATTAGGTGATTGGCTGGTAGCACGGAAACTTGTAAACGTGCAATTGTGCAGCGACAACAGCTTATTGCAACAGTCTTCAGTTTCATAAATGAAAATGAAGGCACTGATTTAGCAGTTTTTGAATGTTGTGTCAAAGCTCAACTAATACTTGTAATTTGTAACGCCTGGCCTGGTCAGATGTACTATTCTTGCACCATACTAAGGTATGGAGGGTGAAGACGACAGGTAACACATGGGGCACGAAGGATGACACCCGCCGAGGGAACACGTACACCGCAGCTGCCATCTGATTCAGAAAATACTTAACATCTTCAGAATCCCCTTTGAGCCTTGGCTGTGCCCACAGGGGCCCTTCGCACATGGTTCCATCTGCTGGTTCGGAATGCTACGATCAGAAGCGGTTTCTATATGCATCGGGTTCTTACAGTTTGATTCTGTGTGGGTAAACTCGCCCACATAGACATTAACTAAGGGTGTGAATGCTATGCTCCGTAATTCATTTCTGGGATTTGTGATTATGTTTGGAGGCTCTCCAAGCAATTTAAAAGTAATTTGATTTTGCAGGTTCTTCGAAGCAATATGCCTAAGCTACTAAGGCACGCATCGCAGTGTCGGACTTAGTCGACGAATTCATAAAGGCGTTGCTTGACTGCTTTCACTCAAGATTCATGATTATGGAAGGTATTAATTCCCAGCAAATTTCGGTAATGAATGGATGGCGTTCACGTTTCCAACATGAGAAATCCACAGTAGAAATCATCTCTATTTTAAATTCCATGGGAGCTACAACGACGTCAGAAAAAAAATTAGGTGGCCTCATAGGCATTAGTAATACTGGCATTAAATTACATAATTTGAATTCATCAAATAGGCATATGCGAATTTTATTTGCAGTTCCGGTCATAAACAGTTCTTATACCACAGTGCGCGAGCTTAGGTTGGTACAACAATATCAGTAAACTTATACATCAATTGTTCGCAATGCATTGGAAAACAACCGATCGACTTATCAATTCGTACTAGCTTGAATCTTTTTTAATAATAGTTGTATCCTTCCCTTCATTACAGGCTGTCCTTTGACAGTTTTCTGATTTAAAACTTTAAACTTCTCCAGTCTACTTTTCTTTCGATTTAAAATGGCAAGTTTTCTTTCCTCCTCTCTCCTTTTCCGTTCTATTTCTCGCTCCTCCCTTTCTTCCTGCCTCCGTTGAAAAATGTTCTTCGCCTTCTTCAAGGATGACTGCTTATTTCTGCCTCGCAACCCTGAATTACCAACAAAAATTATGCATTATTAACTACACATGAATAAAGATCCCACTGGCAATGCTTTCATAAAAACTGTAAAACATGTATAAACACAAAATTACAATTACATATGGCAATTCCCAGGCAATATACTTAATTTACTTAGCCAGATTCCCGGTACATAAACAGTATATTACCTCCAGAGAATTCTTGACTTGAATTTTCGCCTCTGTTAACTCTCGTCGACTTGAAAGCAGAGGATTCGTTTGTTTCGCCGGGCAGCTCACGAGTTTTAACGACGCTATCTGCGGGTTCCTGTTGAAATTTGACTGGCTTCCCTTTCCGTAGTAATTTCTTGTAACTTGCTTTTATTCCTATTTCTCTTCTCTCCTTCCTCTTTTGTAAATCAACTAATTTTTTGTTCTGATACATTTCTGATGGTTTAGCTCTCTGCTGCCTTCCCTTACCCTTACCACCCGTATGAGATCTGAATTTTTCTGGCCCCATATCACATTAAATTCTTGACGATTAGAAAACAGAAATTAACGCCCAGAAACTCAGATCCGTATAAGACGAGTACTAAATGCGAAAACTTTTAGTGTGTCTGAGACTCCACTTCTACAAACAACTTGTATTTGATTAATAATTCCATGTCGAAACATTCAGCCAGCGGACTAAGTTCTACTAAATCTTTCAGATTTCCCGCTTAATACTTTAAAACGATTGGTGGGAAATGTTCACAAGCTATCTCAGACGAAATTCTTCTGTACTTGACACTTAAAACCCCATGTGGGAAAAGGGCAGAGTCATCCTTGGGTAAACAGACCAATCCTTGGTACTCATTATAGACTGTTTCGGCTTCTGTCAGTTAGTCCTTTGCCTAGAACTTACATAGTTTGTGAACGCTCCCATGGTTTAGCAGACCAGAAAGTGTGCAGTTTGTCGTACAGAGGGCGTAAGCAAAGCAGTAGTTCTTCCCCGACAGTCTGATATTTTGCACCTGGGTAATAGAACCTGAGTAATTTGCTCGTTTCTCCCGTACCTGGTCATTAGGGGCAGAGAAGGAAACTTTAACAATTCTATCATTTATTCCCACTCAAGCCTGAGTTTCAGACCCTGAGGTTACACTTAATTAGTGTAAAATAATATCCATGGAAGCTTCTACGACTGAGCAAGGGTTCTCTATCTTCCTTGCGAATGAATCCTTCTTGCTCATTGCCCGCTATTAGTTCATCAAAATTGGGATTGAAGTTTATTTATTGAAATTAATTATTTATCATTATTTAAATTATTTATTTAATGAAGTTGTGCAACAGATTCAATTCATATACAAATTCAGACAATAATTTTGGCGAAGTAGTCTTCACACACGCCGTGTTTGAAGCCGCAAGTTATTGTGAATGTGGCCGTGAAAATGCCGGCCAGAATATATGTAGCAATGAATAAAAATTAGAGAAGTTCCAAATCCGGGTCATCTAATAGCTCTACGTCTGAAAAAATTATTGTATTCAGTGTATCTCGAATCCTGTGTGGTGAAGAGTCGATTAACTCATGTGCGTAATTTGCTTATTCTCTCACTCTCAATTTTAGTTAGTGCGCAGCACCCCTAGCAAGGGGACGTTCCTACGTGTCTCCCTCGAACAAATCAGGTACTATTCACGATCGAGATCGACAGGTCTCAAAAATGCTTAGTACCACTTTTAGTGCAGAAAATAAGGTTTGCATGAGTTACGATCCCTCTGATAAGTGCCACTATTCATATGTCCGCGACACCATATGCAGCCTAGAGCCTGCTGACAAATATACTCCCTCATAAATCACTAGGTGCGGAAACACAGGACTGACCCCCGCGGAGAGTCACAAAGTTTGAAGTCGATAGTTGCAAAGAGTACGTGCTGACTAAAAAATTCCGTGTTAAATATCGTATTCAGTGTTTTAATTCGAGTTAGTACTCATGAACACATATTGCCTGATTAGTGGTGAAAATTGACCACACTTTTTGGCTCAGAAAGCAGCGAATTTGTCCGAATATGTGAAGCATAAGCTTTTTTAACCATGTTAGTGGATGCATACCTGCAACCTGCATACCACAACTGAAGAGGGATCTTTGCGATATTTCAATAATCACTCGAAGTTGAAAGCTGCGAATTTCTTACGAGTTTTAGCATGTGATTTTTCAGTTACCACGTATTCCCTTTGTATCGATTGACCTCGAAACTTTGTGATCTCTTGGGAGGTCAAACCTAAGTTTCCGTACCCGCTGCTTTGTGAGGGAGCATGCTTATGAACAGGTTCTGTATTGCATGCGGAATCGATTATATGCGCCGTGGACATATGAATTGTGTCCCTCGTTAGCTTTTTTAAATCTTTCAAAGGGCTAATTCTACACAAAAATCACATGTGAAATCTCAAGGATTTTCCCATTTTTAATTTCGAGAATGTTCCTGGATATTAATACATGCAATGTCGATTTCGGCTCGAAACGCAATGAAATTTTCAGGAACTTGAAAATAAAGGTCCCAGTACATAATATTTCTCACATGAAACAGCAGGAAAAGCAGTTTTTGCATTTTTCAGAAATCACTGGAAATGTGACAATATGGAATAAACCTTTAGGAGTTGGTAATGCTCTTGCTACCATTCACCGAACCGATACTGCAGTTGATAAATGTACCTGGATGATTCCGACTTATATAATAATTCCGAAAAAATTCCGAATTCGGTATGCAGAAAGCCCAGCATTTGTTAGTTAGCGTTAGGGAGAACGTGTAAAAGAAATTAGAAACTGCATCAGTACAGTTGTTATTTCTATCTGCAAGCAATGCTATGTTTACCCCGAGCAAAGTATTTTCCATTCCATTAGAGCCATATGGAGCCGTTAATATGGTGAAAAACCCAAAACATCGTATCTCATTATAGACTTAACGACCAAATTGTGGTTTTATTTACTCATCATCATCATCGTCAAGTAATAATATTATGTCAGAAAATTACAGAAATATTCTTAGACACTGCTAAAGAAACACTTTGGCGGCTAGCGAAAGGTTCAGAAATCGCTACACTTAGCGCCCCAATAGTCAAGAAAGTATAGTCAAATTCTATCCGCTCATAGGCATAGTCCTCATCATTTTGGCCATGGATAGACAGAAGGTTAATTTAGATCTGATTTCTATCAGACTATAATCAGCTAAAATGGTCAATTTTATGTACATTACTGTAATCAGTATACACTATAACGCCGACAGTGGCAATCGAAGATTAGTATCGTACATTAAGTTGTAAATTTACACGTAGCAAGTATAACCTGATAAAGGATTATGAGTGTATGTACCCTGCGTGTTATCAAACTCTTATTTCGGCATTACATTTTGAATTTAGTAGTAGCTTCTCAAGCAGCATTATTTACTTCTATAGAATGGGATCACTATATACACGCTTATTAAATCAGTTCCTACGAGATTATTTGTGAATCACCGCTGTTACACTCTTTTGATATACAGGGATACTTCACTCGTGTACATTATGTGTAGAAAATACAGATTTAATTTGTTTTACAAAAGAATGGTGATGAAAACTGTAACACTGGCTCGTATTTGCGCGGGCGTATGACCCAAACACCTTCACCCTCCTCCATGTAGTTAGGAAACGAAAGAGTAGAGAGGGTTCTTCAAATCTCTACAGATGCGCAATACATTCTGACCATATGTGACAACACACCAACTGAGCCTTCCAGGACCTCCGCAAGGTTTTCCATATTTTTCTTCCAAAAGCTTCAAACGTTCCAACCACAAAGTAGAGTAGGATGAGCGGGCACACTGATACTGGTATTACCCTTTAATGTTTAATTCATCCGCCAACCATTGACTAAGGTAATAATAAAAAATCAGCTCGTTCCGACGGTTCCAACGATGTTGAAAAGCTTATAGGTGGTCCTAATTTTTCTCGTGAACAGATTCTAAACTGTAGAGGGAGTGGTAGGAGGAGGCCAAGTAGAAACCGGTGGACGCCGCAGATGCCGAGTACTGTGCTTGGTACGCATCCGGTGGTCTTGGGGTGTGCGAGTAAGAAGATGCCAATCCGAGAGGATCGTAATGGTGAGAACGTGTCATGCATGGGTATGACGAACCAAGGACTACATCCGGATGTGATTCCCGTTGCTGCAAGCAGTGAGATGGGGAAGTTGCAAGTCCGCTCCCGGCTGACGACATCATGCTGTTCACGTGGTTAGAACTTGAGAAGGGTGCAACGGCACCGATCCTGTGCAAGAGTAGAAGACGAGGATGAGGATCGTTCAAACTCAACTCTTGTCCATGTTTATAATATTTCCACATCGCACAGACACACAACAGCGACAAATCCTTTCATCCTGTATAATATTACTATTATGTAGCTATTTACCCGTAATGGTCCGGGTGACTGGGGTGAACCGGGTACACCGGGGAATGGAAAGAATTCCCGTTCACGACCCTTGAAGGTGATGACGACGGGGGAGGTGGCGGCGGTGGTTGATGCTTCGTCGTCTGATTCCGTAACTTCTCCTCCCTCCGCCATTTCGCCCGACGGTTGCTGAACCACACCTGAATCCGTGCCTCGGGAAGGCCAATTTTTGCAGCCAGCCGCTCCCGTGCAAAAACATCCGGGTAATGAGTCCTTTCGAATTCTGTAACAGTTTGTGAAAAGAAGTGGTAACTCATCAGGCGCCAAGGGAATACTAATACATCCGAAACACTCCCCACATACCCCACATGCAAATCCACACGCTCGAAACAAATAAGAGTTTATGTGGATAATAATAGGAATAAATTGTAGGAGACGGGCCCCTGCGGGTGCAGCGGGCCAATCTGGGAGGGATAAGCTCTAAAAGACCTTTCTGGGTGATGAAAGAAAACTACGGCAATCTTCCCCTGTCGGACAAAGAGTAAGTTATACGCAGAGACAAAGAGCGGAGGAGAGCGGTCATATAGAGAAAAGAAAGGGGGAGAGAGAGAGAGAGAGGGAACTGGTCACGATCACGAACCTTTTTCTAAGCTCTCGATTTGTTCGTTGGTGAAGGAAGTTCGATTGCGTTGGAGCTTCCGCTTTAGTCTAAGTCTTGCTTGGTCATCCATCGGTGCTGGGCTCTCCGAGGCCGCCGAACTATTGTCCCCACAAGGACTCCCATTATCCGAAAGTGCTCCTGCAATCATTCCACATCAACTTTTATATTTTTCTCCACACGCACATTCCCAACTATCCCTGCTAAACATAGAAGCACCACCACATCCTCCATTGTAAAAATCCTCTAGCCCAGCCATACCTTCGCAAATAATCTAAGCACACTAACATAAATGCACACATACTTTTACCACCCTTTCGTCCACACTCATCTTCACAACACTTTCGAATGTTTTCCCACCCAAACCCAACAAGAGCCAAGTGATTGTTTAACAACTGTAATCTCCCTCCTCCCCAAATCTACTCATTAGTTTCAGGATCTCAATGTCAGCAAGTGTAAGGAATGACAAGTTCATTTTATAATCCCTACACGCTTGCGCCTGAAAAGCCGTTACTTCAAACCCGTCCTCCTCATTGTCCGCCGGGAAGTTCCGCGCACATGTGAACCCGCATATTTCACAGACTCACTGAACCGCGGAGGGCAATGGTTAAAATATTGGTTCTATCCGTCACCACAGGCCTCCTCCGGGCATCTTGAACATGGCAGAAGTGGATGGAGAGAGGCATCCTCTCCTGCTGGTTCTGCAGTCAAGCCAGAATTACGCATGTTCATATGATGATACATCCCATCTTATACAGTAATGGGAAAAATATTAGTGGTGGTACAAAATGTAAATTTTCCAAATGATTCAAAAATTGAATAGTGAACAGTTGCGGGGTGTGATGCGGTAGTACGCAGAGAGCATATCAGGAAAAACCTATTTGATTTTTTCCAAATCAGAATAAACATCATCACAGTGGTGGTGATGAGAGAGGGGGTGAGATGGGGAGAAATTGGAGGCTTCCGCTCATCGAGAATGAAAACGTCTTGCGGTTCCGCAATCCTTTGTAATAATATGAGGAGTCATGTTTGCGCTCAGCCATTTTTTTCATTTTCATGAAATATATGTTTCATTCCTCTGACTGCTGCTGCGACAAGATCCAATGGACTAATGCTGCACGCAGGCACGCACACATGCACATACACACACACTTATGAAGACTCATAAGTACACAGGAGCAGACATTTACCAACGTAGTAGCAAGCGGGACAGAGTAGGAAAAAATATTTTTCGAGCTCATTCTTTCCGCCCTGCCTCGTAGATACGGAGACTACAGGTCGGTACGTATATACTGCTCCGTGAGGGCTAGGAGTGAGAGAGAGAGAGAGCCTCAGGTCTATGCCAGAGCGTATCCATAGACATTTCCTGAAGAAAAGAGCTATAGGGCACGAAATTGTCTGGGATGTTGGCTGGCTGGTCGGTTTCGTCGTATGTATTTGCAACGTTCCCAAGTCACCCGTTAGCCAAGGGAGAGAGAGAGAGAGCGCGCGCGACTGGGAGAGAGAGAGAGAAACTGGAGTAAATCGTAATATACGAAGTTGGTTCTGGCATGGCATCCCATCCCATGGAGATAACATGTTCCATTCAGACAGTGCCACCCTCTCCCAACTCGGAATCCGTTAGCAATTTTCATTGAAGCAGAAACTCATGATAAAACTCCTCGCAATCACAAATAACACGTCAGAATTAAACTAAAAACTTGCCAGAGTTTCAATTTGCACCACATAGGTATTTTCCTCCCGCTTTCCATTTTCCACCATGTCTTTTCCTCCTCCTACTTCTCCTCCCTCTTCTACTTTTCGTCGTCTTCTTCTTCTTCCTCTTCTTCATGTACTCCTACCATCCACATGAAAATGGAGGGGCTACTTATACCCATCCCACTGAGGCTCAAAACTTGCTCCCGCGATCTACATAAAACTGAGGAGGATACTACCACTAGCACCACCCGAGCCGAAAGTTCAGGCACAGGCTAGTGTAGTACTTATGTTGTTTTTCCTGACCGGCGGGAAAGAGAGACGGAAGAGACCATTATCATTGGATTGGTGAAAGGGAATTACCAAAGCTTTCTCCGTTTCAATTCACAGTTACGCTCCAGAGTCACTGCTACACTCTTCGATCAAGGATGGAAGGAAAACAGCTGGAAATTTACTGCTTGTCCGTAGCCAACTTCCCCAAGGACCACAAGGACATTTCCCCAAGGCTTATATTCGGTGGATCTCATGTGCTCATGGACGCACATACCAAACTGGATTGTTCCGTGCGTTACAGCAGCCGACCCGACAGTGTGGGATGTTGATGATTAGGGTCCGCTGATTAAGATGACCTTGGTAGGTGGATGAGATACTTTGGGGTAAGTGTAGAGTTGCCCCTTCCCGGCTCAAATTGTTGTTGTTATTGTGTACCAAACAGTGTGATTATTAGAGGAAAATTAAAGCGTCAGTTCTCCTCTTTGTACTCAGATGAGCAAAAGAGATGACACAGTTAATCACGTGTGAATGGCAATGTAGGTAGTTGTATGACACGTTGGCGAGGATAGACCGGTGCACGGTGTCAGAGGTGAGGAGCAGGTTACAAATACACCGGCGTTCACACACAAGCTTACACACGCACATATAACGCAGACTAAAGTTAGCAAGAAGGGATTATGAACGGCTTAGTGGCCTTTAATAGGCCCCGCCGTTCACTCTCCAATTCATTATTATTATTATTATTATTATTATTATCTGACCAAAGGACCTCCGCCTTTTCCCTCCCACTATTTACATGAACACGGCGACACAATTCATCCTGGTGAACCAGAGTGGATTTTCGTCCCCTGTGTCACACACCGCACAAAGGGCTGCGACTGGATTCCAGCAAGTTTACCTTGTTAGTGGGATAACAATGGAGAACAATTACCAGACAAAGTAAGTAACATGAGTGTACACCCAGTGAGTGGGGTATATATACCTCTACGTGGACTGGGAGCTGATTGTAAAAGCATCCCATAACACACACTCTCATAACCTCATCCAAGTAAATTGAGGGAATACAGCCAGCAGGCGAGTGCAGCAGTGCAGTAGCTCCCCAACTTACGCCTGTCACTGCAAGAAACCCTTGTGTGTGGAAGGTGGAGAGAGGATGGATGAGATAGGACAACATTGGTTTCAAAGACATGTTGTTGACACACACACACACACACACACAAACACACACACACACACACAAACACACACACACACACAAACACACACACACACACACACACAAACACACACACACACACAAACACACACACGCATACAAACAAACGCGCACGCACATAGTACATGTTTTCGAGAAAATGATGCATCTGAAGGATACACGGGACCGGCAGTGGCATCATGTAATAGCGGTGATGGCGGTGGCTGTGCGGTGACGCTAAAGCTACAGCACAGCCATTGTCAGAACTAGAAGAAAGATAGCTATATTTCCGTGTAAGATTCTCAAAGACATCCCGAATTCCATTTCTCCATTGTATTACCGTCCTTTTCCTTCTCAAAATGACAATCTCTTTTTTCATGCTCGAATACCTTCAGGTCCTGATCGACACTGGAGTATACTAGCAAGGGAAGCTGGCAAGGTTGAACACCTCTCTCTCTCTCTATCTGTCTGTTCCCTCATCTTTCCCCTCGCTTCTAATATTCTCTCTCTCTCTCTCTCTGTCGCTCCTCTCCGTGTTATTATGTAGCAGTGCGGAGAAGCTATTTTGCTGACTTTATCTTCGATGGGTTGCCAGCAAAGGGACACCAAATGAGGTAATGTGAATGCAAGTAGACAATAATACTACTAGCGTAGGACTACGGTATGGAGCTGTGGAACGCGGCTCTCTGTCCTCCCGCTCCGACACCCCAACCTATCCTTCGTAGTACCAGTGAAAGCAAATGGGATCCAAATGAACAAAAATGTATTCATGAGATAATTTTCCACCGAGTCGT
The DNA here is from genome assembly GCA_009870155.1 of Pseudobourletiella spinata. NCBI lineage: Eukaryota > Metazoa > Arthropoda > Collembola > Symphypleona > Bourletiellidae > Pseudobourletiella > Pseudobourletiella spinata. Next base: position 50,915 of record WJFA01000069.1, on the reverse strand, counting down.
CACTGTAGCCGTTGTCGTCATCCTACATACATGGCCAAGAGCAAAACAATCAGGTTTTCCAGCTGTACGCATACTAAAGGTAGGGACAAATGGCTGTGTGGAGAGGAGGCGAAGGGGAGGTTCTAATGTGACTTTTATCATACTGAGTGAGGCAAGCTGAATCTATTTCACATTTACCCAACCCTTCTTGGACGGAGTGAGATTTGCAAATTTTTGGACATTTTTTTACAGCAAAACTTTGTGACTGTCACTTTCTCATGCCCTTCTTCTTTCTTAGATTCTAACTCGACTTGAGTGTGGAAAAGGGAAAGGCGGAGTTAGATGGAAGAGGAGAGATGCCATGTGCGAGGCGGAGGAGGAAAAGGCTCAACCGGTTTGACTGTAACAACAATATTGAACTGTTTCGCTATCTCACTCAACTTTTCCTCAACTTGAGCCCATGGTTGTGCCGTAGTGTATTGAATGCAATCGACTGCAGTTCCATGAGACATTACTCACACTCTAATGATTTCATTCCAAAAGGGTCCATACAGGAGCGAGAGAGAGAGAGAGAGAGAGAGAAAGCCAAAGAGAGACAGAAGTGGAAAGGCAACAGGACTGAAGCGATGAAAACTTGTCGTGCACACTCACACATACAAGCTAACACATACATGCACATACTCAAGTAAAGTTTAGGAAAGGCTTTAGAAGGACACATGCACATAGTAGGACAACGTCTGAAAGAGGAACGAGAGATACTATTAGTACATCATCCCCCCGTATGTACACATTCACACGCACTCACACGCAGCCTCAAAGCCTATATCAATAACTTACAGGAGTCATGAATGAGATAACCGGGCTCGTCGTCATCTCGTTTTCAACGGTCGTCTCATATAAATACATTTATAGATGTGGACAATGCCGCTTTATGCCCCACTCATTTCCATTACTGTATACATGTGTGAAGTACGTCCACGCCTCAATTCCCCACCGTTCTCCCTGCACACGGTTAGATAGCACTGGACCAGTTTCGTCCGCTCCCAGTGCAACATCATCATCACCACCACCACTAGGACCAGTCTCCATCCACGCATACACACAAACGCCTGCATGTAGTAAGGTACACGCTACGTCTACCACCAGACCGACTGAAGTGGTGGACACTGAATTTGACGCGACACCATGGGCAATACCGTCATCTATGCCGGAGCCATTCTCATTTTTCCGCTTTTTTTCACGCAATTCCACGCATTTCCCGACCCAACACCGCTCTCCGTCACCACTATAGCGAGTGACGACTTTGTGACCATGGAAAAAACGTAAAAACGACCAAGTCTGGCCGCAACTAATGGGAGCTCGTCTGGGGAAACAGTAGAATTTTATTAACAATTTTTTTCCTCCCTTAATCATCTCGTTCTGTGGACAGAAAAATATATATACTTTATGTGAGTGAGTAGACGCGGGCCACTGTGTCCTTCTCGTGGTCGTGTAGTTTTGGGGGAAAATGGGGTGCTTTTCTGGAAGACCACTTGTGCACACACACAGAGGCGCACGCACTTACACACATATGCACACACAGACGCATCGGGACAGAAGTAAAGTACGACCGCCGGCTTAACAGATTATTCATTCTGCTCGTATGATGACGACTTTCACAGATATATTTTAGCTTTGTCCGCCAGTCCCATATTCCGCTTTTGACAGTAGGAGGGCATGGGAAAATTTGAATAGAAATAGCTTTGGTCACGCCAGCCCTTACTGTTAGCGCTAACAATTTGGACGAGCTAATGATGAGATTACGGAATATATGTGTTGGTGCAATGGGACTGTGGCCTCAATAGACCGCTCAATGGACCAATGTCAAAATGGTCAGTGGAATGGAAATGGGGAAATTAAGTTTGCCAATACGATTATATATTTCTCTCCTTTCCGCCATCATCATCATCCGAAGTACATACATGGCATTAGCGCAAAGCCGTTGATTCGGGGACAAATTATTGTACCCAAGTGGCAGTTCACGCACCTCTCCAACAATCCGCTCATTCATTTCCAATGAGCCACACCACTTTTTTCCACCACAACTCCGAGCTTCCAGTTACCCTCGTGATCCCGCGTACCCTGTACCGCTGGAACATTTTCGTTTCTTTCCGTGTTCTAGAGGTGCAGGTTGGCTTGTATCCCACACCACTATTATTAGCCCCTCGAGTTAGTCTCCATGTTCTCACACCGTGTAAGGGATAGGAAGGGGTGCTGTTGGGAAGGTTGTGAATGAGGAGGGAAAATTATGCAGCGAGTGGATGCTCAAGTGTCCGTGAAATGACATTAAGTAAATACAAGGGAAAATCAAATGTCCCAGAGAGGACGTGTAATCTGAAGATTTACCATGTTATCTTTCCACAGCTCCTAATGCACTAAGCAAACAGAATGGGCCTCGGCCAATGATACATTTTACAAAGGAAGGAGCGGAAAAGATTTACTTTGAAATCTTGAGGGATTTGAGGTGGCCCCGAACCCACCACGTGCACTATCAAATTCAATCGCCGTCCCCAGAGTCTCAACTCCCTTGGGAGTAGTCTCCGCGTCACTCCACAGGAGCTGCGGCCGACCCATTATGTGGAGGCGTCGATCCAAACAATGATATATGCACAATTCCACATGTACAACTCGGCCACTCCAAAGGACGGCTCAGCCTGAGAGTAGTATTATGCGCAACTTTCCAGCACAAATTATACCCTCGCCACGCTCTATCTATTAAGTTTCAACAGGATCAATCCCTTGAGCTATTAAAAGTACATCAATTTCCGCCATGATCCTATCATCATTTAACTTTCATCGTTATATACACACACTTCTCACAACTTCCACCCACTTCACACAAACTCACAAGGAGGACGGCGTCGTCCTGGCAAAAGTTTTGTAAACAATGTCCTATGAAGTTGCCATGCCAACATATAGCTACTGCTATTTCGATGACCCTACCGTGTAACTCTTGGCATCTGCCCACATCGCACTTTAGCTTGAGAGTGGTCCCGAAGTCGGCTGTATGGCTTGATAAAGCCAAGTTGTCAGGCTGAGTCAGCTGGAGTCAGTGGCAAGCCATCCACACATTTCTCGTTATTTAAAACGCAAAGTATTAAAGAGATAGCCGTGCCAGCATTTTACTCTGCCGTTTATTTAGTAGGGCTAACGAGGAGCTGGGAGAGAGGAGACCATGTTAGCTCACGTTTAATTTGGCTACTCTGTCCATGTGTCCAGTGTCTGAGCGTTGAAGGAAGGTTGGGGTTCAAAGGGGAGCCGATCTTTTTTCTCGACGTGCACCACCATGCACCCCTTCCCCATATAATGGACATGTAACAAGGCAAACGTGGAATCATACAGCCGAGCGGCGAGCATGAACTCTCTCACAGAGAGAGAGAAGGAACCAACTCCCCTCTGGGTCCGCACTTCTCCCTTGAATTTGTCCCGCTCCCATTTGCTATTCATCTGCGGAAGGCGTCAGTCTCTGCTCCACTATACATGTTCAGCCTACCAATGCCATACGAGGTACCGAGCGGGACAGAACTGGATCTTCTCTCCCGATACTTTCCTTCACAGCACCTTCCTGGACGGTATGAGCATATACGTATTCTCATATATGACCACTGCAGATAGACCCAACGCTTTCTTCTGCTACCAGTTTTTGGCCTCATAGCCATCCATATGAGTGCTATGGACTGTGGACGTCAAACTTGATGCATTGGAGAGCTGCTCCACGGGACTAAGAATCTACCTTCCCACCCCGTTCACAATAATGGCTCTAACTCATAATTTTGAACCAGCTTAGTTATTCCAGACTTGATCCCAGTATGGCGACATGGTGTACATGATAGTTGGAGGAAGTAAATGGGAAGAACGACTCAGTTTATGAAGGGGTAAGCGAGGAAATTCTATCGTAATGGTTCAAGAGTTCTGGAGTGGGAGAGATAGGGAGGAACCCGATGAAGGGGCGGTTCTTCCTATCTATAATAATAGCTCCATAGTATAGGTTGGCATACGTGTGCGTGAGGGTGTGTTTGTGTGTGTCTGCGTCTGATTACGCTAGGGAACGTGAAAGGCAGGAGGAAATTCTTCAAATGAAAATCACCACGGTCCGAACGAAAGAGAGAGAGAGAGAGAGAGAGCGAGCGAGGGAAAAAAATAGGAGTGGGAAAAAGTTATGAAAGTGGTGACTACGATGGTGTACGTGTGTCTGAGAGTGTAATGTGACTGCATACAGGATATATATACACACTTGAGAGTAAAGGGTGGTGACTCGTGCGGCTCTTGCCTGATAGGATCTTGACGTTACGCTATACACTCATCCGTTCATCCTCCTCCTGTACATATTGTAAGATTTTTCCTCTTTTAAAATCTCATAATACCGGAGAGTTGGAGAGAGCGGGAGTTTTGGACGGCCGTGCGGCCACTCGTCGGAATCGAGTAGAAAAAGAATGATGGGTGCATATGGTGTACATGTTAGCTATAAAAGCAATTACAACCGCGCGGCTCTTTTGCTCTCCATGGAAAAGAGACGGATTGTGTCTAACGTTTTTCAACTCCTCAAATGTATGCAGGATATTGCTGTTTTGGCGATTTTCATCAACTCTTTGATTCAGCAGTCTCTCTCTCTCTCTCTCTCGCTCACTCGCTCTGTCTTCCTTTCATTCTCCGGCACAGAGGATCACGTCCCGGCATACTTAAAGAGTTCACGGTTTTTAGTCAACTTAGGCAGATTGGAGCCAAATCCAAAGCCGCATTCAGATACACGGGGCTCCACACGCACACAAATGCAGACGCGCACAAGCAGACAACCACATGCATGTATGGAAATGCACGTTCGAACTCACTTCCTTCTAGCCCTTCATGACAACATCACATATGGATGCCTGATGTATATATGCTGTTTGACTTTTATCCCTCTGTCATCATCATCATCATCATCATCATCATGTCGTCGTCCTCGTCGTCATCATTGTGGCAGGGAAATAAGAATACTCAAATTTCTGAGAACCAGTTTTATACACGAAAGTGCGCTCCGCCGGTTTATAACACGAGCAAAAGTACTAACGTGGTCTACGTAATGGATGGATTTGACAACTTCCAGAGTTTGACTTCCGTCTCCGTCCCGCCTCGCTCAGTCAGACCATTTTGTTCCAATCTGGCGAGGCTAAATACATAGGCTTTCGTTATGATTACTCCTTATGATTCTGTATGCCTCAACTTTAGTATGAGAGAAATAGAGGGGAGGCCTTGCTCTTTTTCTGACTCCACTGTTCTTTTCTCTCCCCTTTTGTCAACTCCATGAAACGTGAAAAGAAGAAACTCCAAGGAGTAATCTAAGGTCGAGAAGGGGTATAATAGGGGAACAAGAACAAGATTCTTCACTGGTTCTCAATGAAATCCGCATTGGCTCCCTTTATACGCATATGTGCACACCCAAACACTCACAAATGTACTACATACACACACACACACACACACACACACACACACACACACACATGCGTCAAGTCAACTTTGGTTTTCAAAGGTTTAAAAGCAACCTCAAAGGGTACGTCTCTGAAGCATTACTATTGTGAGTAAGTCGTACGACATGAAGGAGCTGATTACTACAATCTATTATAGACATAAGTCCCACTCCCATTTGCCTAAATTGGCCCGTCCATAAAATGTGCTCAACATACTCACATCATTTGACGAAAAATTGTATGGGGGTTATTTTGAAAACTGTGTACACCCTGCGGTGGAGCATCGCACCAGCTCTACTGTCTGGCACGGGCCGCCATACAGCATATAATTTTTCTTAACCTTATAGTGGGAAATATTCTCCAAAAGATGAGGGTATAGAGCCTTCCATGAATCCTACCATCATTTTACAATACCATTCCCTGTAAAAGTGCTAACCTCCTTACCTTTTTTGACAGAGTAGTCATCGACGGGTGAGGACGTGATGCAACCGTTGCTATCCTCGGGACTGCGGATGCTGGCGGGTCCACCCGGTCCCGTCCCACTTCCTCCTATGGAATAATTGTTGCAGGAGTACCACTGGCTCCGCGGCCAGTTCTGATGGGATCCCAGAAGGCGGAGTTTATCATGAGCGATTTGGTCCTGATCCTGGGGTATTCCGCCGCCCAAAGACTCGTGTGGATCCTTCTGGGAGGTAAGATTTCGAAGCACTCGGTTTATGGACGATACCTGTGTGGAGATATTATAAATACATAAAAAATAATTGAGTTCATAGAAACGAAGGAGGGGAGATGAGATTCTTCTTCTGAATGAAGGGCAAAGTTACGTTCAAAGTGGGAAGCGATGGAGATAGAGTATAGAGTAAAATACGGAGGCCACCAAGCATATATACATACATTGGAGATAGGCAGGAGGATACTATAGTAGGCACACGGTGGTGGGATGGAAACACCACACAACCACCAGAGAAAAATGAAATGAGCTTTTGGGAGTAGCACGAGTGAATCTATAAGGGAATCATATATACTATACCACGACTACTAGTACCGCTACTACCAATACTACTACTACTACTCCTACCACTACTATTTGGTGGATCCTTTGAGCCGTCATTAGCATACGATGCTAAATTATTGCGGCCGTAAGACAGTCTCTCACGCAGTTGGAACCGGAGGCTCGGAGCTACATGCTCTGTGCCGGTTCCATCCTCCACCGTACAGCAGACCCCACTGTCAGAGGCATTCGGGAACAACTCTTCATCCTCGTCCCTCAAGCCTCTCTATACGATGATGATGTCACGAGGATGGCGAAAATGCATTTTGTCATGGAAAACCCATTTCCATTCGTATTCAGGATATTTTCACTAAAAGCCCCTGCGTCTCATCTCTCCATGATTTCTTACTGTTGTATATATACTACTGGAGTGAGCGAGTCGTTCCGCGCCACATCATGGGGCGGCTGGGCAAAGTATTGTTGAAACATTCTTCCAACTTATATGTGTATATATATTTATGTGCATGTACTCACAAACTCGTCCTCATGTGTGTTTTATATTAAAACCTAATCTTCCGTCCCAGCCACACTGCCTTCACCACCGCCACCACTGACTGAAAACTTTTTAGGTGGGGGGGTCTCATATGAAATACGAAAAAAAGAAGACAGACCCTCTCCGATTCACTTTGCCTCCAAAGGTCGAAGAAAATATTATCATGACTTCAAATTGCTTCCACCACTTCTTCTACTTCGTCCGCATCCTCCTCCTCCTCCTCCTCCTCCTCTTGTCGAAACAAAGTCCGCACTATCCTATATGCATGCCCATCTGCATTCCAAACATTTACAATTCGACCGTCAACTTCGACCACGACTACTCCCACTCACCCCCACACAGCTATCAGTTGGCCTAATGGAACGTCCGGGGATGGATATGGCACATTCAAACTTTTCTCACCACCGCCACAATCACCACTACAAGGAGCACGAGCCAGCAGTGGCGGCAGTGGGAGCAGTAATAGTAGTGTAGCATTACTACAGTAAGTTGAACAATTCCAGCAGCAAGTTATAAATTCGAGTCAAGCATGCAAGCTTTTAGCTCCATGCCGCACACCACCCTTCTTCACCCTCACACAAGGAAAGGCTGAGCACTCACGACCATGCAACTTCTCATGTATGACCCTTCTTCTTCTTCTCCTGATGGAAAGCTATCATTTATACAACTCTCCAGTACTCTGTAAATGGAATACATCTAACCAAATTATCCGACTGCTCAGGTTCAACAAAAAAGACAAAAACGGAGAACTTCTCATGTTCAGAGGGGGGAGAGGACTATATATATGCGTATGTATAGCCAGTTGGATAGGTTTGCGAATGAGCGGAAAAGATGAATCTGGCCGAGAAATGGGGGTGGTCCCGAATAAAGGCGTTGAAACAGAACCCAAAGAAAGCCACAGGGAAACTTAAAGATATTGTAAATGCATGGGAGGGAGTATACATGGGGTCTACATGATTGCTTTCGCTCCTCCAACATCGTGGCTCTTTATGCATGTGGTAGCTATAGATAAATGTAGAGACAGAAGAAGAACGAGAGGGTGGAAAAGCAGAGGAGGCTGTGGGTACGAGCGAGAGAGAGAGAGAGAGAGAGAGCAGTGTGTGGGGGCATGAGAGAATGAGAGGGAGAGAAAGAAAGAAAAGTGGGGAATCGGATGAGGGAGGATGAAGATTTGTTCGTCTTGAGAGCTCCTAGTCATCACATCCACATCATATAGACAAGCATTGAAAGCCGCCTTGGTTTCTTCCGCTGTCAGATCACATTGTGGGACAAATTCCAGGGCCCGTCCAAATAGAGACACGAGTGTTGACAACGCTTGAGGAAAGATCGATGGAGACGTCAAAAGAATGACATAACGCCTTGTCAACTTTTCGCACTCCTTTCTGGTGCGCTCCTCTTCGCTCCGCTCCGGTCTCCGTGTCCCCGGTACATATAGCGTGTACAATCTTAGTGGGGACCGACCGACGGCGAGATAGAGAGACGTGAAATTTAAGTAATAAGCGTGAAACAAGAGTCAGGATCGTGCGGACGCACACACACACAAACACACACACACACACACACACAATCACATGCTCAAACCTAAGAGTGCAAACCCACATAGAGACAGGGTAACACAATCCCAGTCAAGCCAATAGTTGACCCTGTACGACGTCAATGGGATTTCGTATACTATGGGAGGACCAAATATGGACTATAGGGTGTCATCATCAGTTCCACCTCGTCATGACACGCGGGGACATTCCCAGTACCATTTTATATTATACGGTCTCACACACATTATCGCCCATGTGATCCCATATACTCTCCGGCTCCGTCTACTGGATGGGTATTCCACAATGTAGCATCCAATAATCTTTACCGCCTTGCCCGGCTGGGATAATGGAGGCGACTGAAATCAGCAAAAAATTACCCTGCTACTGATCTGAGAAAGATTGATGCACCAGGCACTGCACTGCGGTGGTCCTCATCAGCCGACAGTGACAACTACTGCTGCTACTGCGACTACTGCTACCACTACTACTACTACTGTTACAACTAACATCATTCCTGATCCTACTATTACGTCCCTTTTTCCTCCATCAATGACCATGGGGTCAAAGAAAAAAGGAAGGAAAAACTGACATGGAGTCGGCCGTAATCCATCCCCGTTAGCTTCGGTAAAATCATGTGGAGCATCCGAAGAGAATTTTGCAGTTCCCTTCTCGAATCCCCCAACTGATTACAGGATATTAGACTTACATGGTGTAAGTTGAGCTCGCAATTTGTATGGGCCCATATGTGCTTCATTTGGGCAGTGAAAACGGCATGCTCATGCTCAACCTACTTGGAATATATATCCCACACCATGGCGAGGGACATCCGTATGAATGAGACGACGATGACGACGGAGAGGAATATTCCAATTTCACTTTTCGATTAACCGGCCGACCACTCGCTCTCATCAGCTAGTTGCTTTTGCGGAACAAATCTCTCCTGATCTTGGCTCCCTACTGATACGCGAGTGGATGCTCAATGATTATTCTTAGCTCATTAATAGAACAATCACCACACTGGCCATAAATACAAATGTGAGCGAGAAATGAACTCGTGATAAGAATCTCCTGCATGGGTAACTACGGGAGAACATATATACAGAGGCACACGCTCCATCCATACTCCTCGTTGGCCCCTTTTCCTCCGCACTCTCACTTGCTCAATACAAAAGTGTTCACTCACATGACATTAATGCGCCCGCTCTGTGTGTGACTGTGAGAGCTGGAGCGGTAGTGCAAGGGTTGGTGGAATACGCAGCAGTAGTACCATCATCATGGTTCGTAGGACTCACTCTATTCTCACATTCAAAGCCCACCGACCGTATGGAGTCCCCAACTCTCCACGTGAGTCTCTCGACACGGGCACACACTTGCATATGTATGCATCTATATATAGTGGAAGTTGATCAGAAAATGGAAAACAGATATTTATCTTGATCAAGAAGATTCAGCAGGGACGACGATACGGCTCATCGTAATCATCTCGTACCCTCTCTCAAATTATGACAACAAGGATGAGCTTTTAATAAGAAAACTTAATGAATTGTCAGCATGTCAGCTTTTATGTCTTTATAAAAGTCAGATCCATCACATTGTCTCCAGACAGAGGAGGGTAGACACACACCCCTGTCAACACTTCTGTGTATGGGCAAGCGTCCAGGCCATATCATCCCTCCTCATCCTCATTCATATTATGAACAATCAGCTCAACAAAAAAACGGCCTGCCCACCCCTTCCCGCACGCCACGTTTCTATCACCTCAGGGTGATAAGGAGACGAACCTTTGACGACACCAGTCATAGTTCCTCCGCACCTGGAGCTGCCTGGGTAAAAACAAGGATAATGTACGTACTGATTAGGTTCAGGTTGTGTACAATCATGTCGGCCGCACACGCTGGATTTCCCAGACGATTTCACAACACCACGTCACCCCAAAAAGTCTGTGGCGGGTTGATAAAAACAGGGAATTTTGCGGCAATCACATCTGAATATGTCTACTCGTCTCTTTTCCACAGCATGTTTGACATGAAATCTCCAATGTTGACACTCCTCGACATGGATTGTTGTTGCTGTTGCTGCTGAGGTGCGACAGAGCATGTAGAGTAAAGTACTACTACACCATGATGAGGGCCCAAAGCTTAAGCTCGAGTCAGCAGCAGTGGGAGCAGAGTTTACGTGGGACGGAGGCTGGCTAAAGCAGTTAGTACAGATTTTTTCTCCTCCCGCTATGTCCTGCACTTTTCAGGACGAGTGCCTTGTGCACGCACCACCATTTTCTGGCTATGCCGCCGTACTATATACGTACACTCATACTCACACACACGGTTATGACAGAAGCGAGGGTCCTCGCGTGTTCACATTTCATTTTATACATTGGTTCACATAAGAGCCGGCTCATGTATTGTAATACATACATATACATACATGCCGCACACAGGAGTACATATACAGTCTCCCGGACGGTTTTTTCAGGGAACGGAAGAAATAGTAGAAGAGTAGGCCGTTGTATGCGAACTTGCTCCCCAAGTCCGCGATTTCACACTTCACCGACCTGATCCATAATGCAAGAGCTGAAGCTGTGATCCCAGTAAGAGTGCTGCTGCAACTATTTTGCCGGAGCAGAAGCAGGAGCGGCAGCCTCCCACCGATAGTGTGGTAGAAACTAGATGCATACATCCCGTACACTTGGAGCTCTCACACTTCTTACATTCATGACGTCCCAGTCGGCCAAAACAACTATACTATTTTCTACACCACACATCATCATGCATAGCTACTAGCTACTACTACAACTACTGCTGCTACTATCACCACTCTTTCTACATGTGCCCCTTATCCCGCCTAGTTATCCACATAACATAGAAATACATACATACACACACACATACACACCGCGTCACCACTCTCCAGTCATACTATGCATTCACAACAGGAGAATCTTTATACTTGTTCTGAATAGGTAGGGAACCATGGTGGAACTTCGATATGAAACACACGCACACACAAATAGGGAGACGGTCGTCCACTATATTTTTTAGGGGAGAGAAGGAAAGAGCGTGTTAGCAAATTGTATGTATAGGTACAGAGGACAAGAGTAGGAGCCGTTCCAAGTTCCACGTATAACAACAGCAACAACTGCGACTACTTGTTTCGTGTGTAGATCCGATTTGCGCCAATCGACATGAAAGAGATTGGGAGCACACACGGAAAATTCGGCTCAGTTTTTTTAGTCAAACTATACGGAATGCATAGAATACACACAGAGGAAAAGTGGAAAACGAAATAGAACTTTTTTCTCCCACAAAATCCTGGACTGCATAAGCCGTACTCATGATTCTCAGGGTTAGTTTCCCTCAGGGAAATGTGGGTGTCTATGCAGGTTACTTACTACCATGATTATCGCTATGCTGGTGTGTGCTCAAGTTGTGAAAATACTATAGTCTTTCCTCATAGGTCCTGCGTATGAAAATTGCATGTCAAAAGCCCGAGTTGTAGGATCTCAGGAGTGGCTATGGCTATGGGTTTGTTATGTGTGTGTGTGCGTGTGTTTGTGGATAGCCTTATTTCTCGTCTAATAAGCATAAATCACATGGGCACAGGGAGCAACACTTAGAGAAGACACCCCCCTCGCTCTCCTAATCCACTCTACTAATCTCTATCTACATGACGAGCATTCCTGAATCCTTTCAGCTCCCTATATGCTTATATTAATCATTGCCATAATGCACTAGCAAAATCAGTAATTTCCTTCCCTGAGCACGGCTGACAACATTGAGAGCATTACTCAAGCCTCACTGACTCCGACATCATATCGTCGTAAAGTCATTGTCTCCCGTCGCAGCAAGGGTCCCCGTCCGTGCCGAGACATGCTATGTGGGTAGGAACGAGAGAGCTCAAAGTCAATTTGTTCGCCGTCTCTCTATGTTTCCTCTCTCAAAATATGACTTGTTGGGTCACACATCTACTGTCCTGACTGGACTCGCACTACAGGGAACAAGCACCATTACTATTCCGCCCTATCCCCGCCTGTCTTAGGTGTGGTAGGAGCTACGTATGTGGTAAGTTCAAGTAGGTAAAATAACTACTGGAGCGGGGGATAGTCGCATATGATTATCAACAACAAGGACAACACTCTTCCTCCGGGATGCCCGTCACATGAGGCAGAGAGGATCTGATTCGTGAATTCTCTCTTGTCTGCACATACACATAAACATACGGACGTATACTAAACACTCATTACACTAGCCTATAGAGCCCAACATTATTGTGTACGTAACTTACACTTGGGTAACTTACGCTTGGAATATTGTCATTTGTGCAGATTCCTTCGGACAGGAGACGATCACGGATCTCCCACGCAAATATTGAAGGGCACTCCCGTTTGTATTGAGCTATGCGGTGGACCACGCCGGAGGTGGCCACTCGGGGCTTACTTCCACCTATGGCACGGGGACGTATAGAGCCGGTCTCGTAGTACCTGTGCACACAGTTTATATATCACTCAGTCAGTCAGTCATATATTTCATTTTCCTGAGGGTCCTTCCCCAAATTCTCACAGAAGAATCAGGGACAACAACAAAGCGGATTAATCCCTCTTGGTTTCCCCATTTAACTCTACAACACTATTTTCTGTCGTCACAAGTACACAATGTGTGCGGCTGCGGAAAGCTGCAGGGGGCCACAAAGGGTTTCTCAACCTTTCTTCATACCGCCGCTCCGTCCCAATGCGGACAGAAACTCCGCGTGGGACTGCGTGAGAGAGCGGGCAGAAACGCGCAGAATGTAAAGAATGTTTGGAAACGGATGATGTTCCACGGGATTTGTATATATACTCTTGATTCATTTGAATCAGGCTCACGTGAATATTTTTTTTTTTACGTTTTTTACCCATTTTTTTAGTGTGGCGAATCTTACCGGCCTAAAATCTTTGAAACACATCCGTTGGATACTTGAAGGATTCTCGATATATCGCATGGCCTAGCTCCGGAGTGAGCTAATTCTACGATTTTTTGACGCGTTGAGTCAGGTAATGGTCGTCCACTCACGAACACGCCGCCCAGCTGATTGATGCCGCTGTGACCTGTTGACAAGGAGAAGAGACGACAGACGATCAAGCTTCACACCTCGGACAGAGGCATACATACAAAAACATTCTACGCTACGGTGAGCGCCAGAGAGATTCAAACGGGAGCACATATGTACCACATAAATACACAGCTCCCGTTAATCCCTCAACAATGAGCAATCTATAGGGATAATACCAACCTTGGTCATATGTATGGGAGGAGGGTAGCAACTCACCCGCCGCAACCACTATATAGTCCCAACAATATTCAGATTACTACATACCTTCCGTTTGTCAAAGTGATTATAGACGTCGGACCAGGAGAGAGTGACAAATTCAATTTTAAAAAACTACACACTGTCAAATACCCTGCAATAATGGCGAGCGATTGGGAAGGGAGTAGTAAAACAAAGTATGTAGGCGCAGCACGCAGCATGCAGAGCCGTGCACTATAACTAAAGCACACAAAAAAACGTTTGTCCACCATGCCGGGATAAAGCGAGTCCACCAGATTTAAATGCGTCATGTCCATCGTTATTATCATGCTTCATACGCAGTACTAAGGGTAGGAGAGGGGAACGGTATATGAGTCGAATCATGAGAGTAGGAAGGAACGGATGGGAAATGGCGGTTAAAAATTCAAACTCTGTTCAAAAACGACATAGTCTACAAAGTCCCGTCATTTAAGTGTCACAAGTCCTTGTCACCGCTCCATTGTCACCAAATGACACACCACAGCCCGCCATACTGCTCACCGAGGGGTTGACTGGATGGGCTAAAAAGCATCACTGTTCACAACGTCAGGAAGTGGAAGAGGACATGAGGTGCTCATTACACTTTCTATCTCTCTATTTCTCTCCCTCTTTATTCCAGCTTTACCACTGAAAAATCTATGCCTAATTACGTAATTAACCGTACAAATCAGCTACTTTACTTTACTACCCAGAACTTTTGCAACGCTGACATGTTCACCTGACCTAATACACATAAATTCTAACATAGGTTTCATGTAGTATCCATAGTAAAGAGAGTGTGTACATTAGTCTAACGGCTATTTGCTCTCAAGCGGCAGTCAGAATCTTGGCCGAACTTTCGATTTATGCATTAAATGTTCAATTTTGCTCCTCATCCCATTTCTGAGAACTATGGTAACTTACCTGCACGCACAGGACATTGTGCAGGTAGTGACCACCGTCCGCACACATGTTTCCAACAATAGCAGCGTAGCACCCAAAGGAGCTGTCAAAAATCCAGCATCCTCACAGCATAAACTGGTGGAAAACGAAAGGTTCTACTCCATACCACTCAAGACCTTCCCCTACAGCAAGATCAAAGTACACCACGACCCTAACCCTGGCCACATTTCTGACGTCTTAATCTGAGAAGAATTGTTCCGCCATTCATCTCCCCAAAGTCCATAGAAGCCCCATAGAATTCACCAAGAGTGACACAGGCCCATTCGTGCAGGCTACGGAACGATTTGTACAAGTCGAGTATCATGAAGCAAAACTCACATAATTAAGGCATCTCACCGGGTCTTGCCTTTACCTCACATGTGATGAAGACTTGAGGCCTCCTCCTCCTACTCCTCTCGCTTCATTCTAACTCATGCACGCACATACAGTTCATTCAATTTTTCTCAAACGTCTCCTCACATGGTCACTCCATAGATTCCGAACAGTTTTCCACCCCAAAAAAATATCATCCTCATAATGAGGAATAGTGAGCCGGTAGATATTTCAATGAAAATATTACTATTACTCTCGTTACTACGGGGCTCTTGTGTGTGTGTGTGCTAGAGTGAGTGTGTGTATTTGTATGTGTACGTTTTAGTTATGCTCCTGACTCTTGATGTTACAAAAGATGCATTGTAATGACAAGGATCTACTCGACAGTTTGTTCACATGCCATGATATATACAACATTATTATCCTGTATACAGGACGGAGTGAAAAAGTAACGTGTGTTCACGGAACAAAACTTCCAGTCCCTCTCTTTCTCTCTCTCTCTTTCGGCTGACAAGGGACTAGGGACTCCTCGACCCAGAAGTCAACCAGCGAGAGTGTGAAAAACATAGGAGCAACAAGAACGACAACAAGAGAGGAACAGTTTCCAAATGCTCCTCATCAGCACTGACTTATTATTACTAGTATTTCCATTCATCTGTGCCATGTATGGTGACTGTGGAAGGAAGGGGGAAATATGAAGACTACTATGGCGGGGTCAGGACGTGTGTAATGTGTCCGACAAGAGGAGAGAGCAGTGTAGTACAGTGGGGCAACAAAAAAACGGAATAAATGAAACATGAGCAGTCGCGTTAAAGGAGAAATTTGTGTACAAAGGGAGACGGAGTGAGAGAGAGAGAGAGAGGGAGACAGGAGCTAACCAGCCACTCATATCGTCCCCACACATATGCGCACACATACTCACACACACACACACATCACATGAATGTGAGGAAATGGGCGATATATAGTACTTTTTTTCCGAGGGGACAATAATATCATGTTAACAATAATTCACCGTGTTCTCCTCATTCACTCGTCACCTCCTCCCAGTATAGTCACAACAATGAAACTGTCGCTGACACTTATGAAATCGTAAAGAGGACCCCTAAGTGCCACTCAGACTCTTCTCCTCTCACTTTAATGTCATTTAAAAGATCTTCAAGTTGGAGAATATATAGCCACTCACAACATCTTCCTTTCTCTCCGTCTCTGCAGCCATCACTGTCACGATGTTTTAAATTCCAAAAATCCTTTTCATCCTCAAGGAGATCCTGACTTGAGCACTTTTGAGACTCCAGAGTGATATGTTATACATGTGATGTAGTGTAACGTGAGAGGAATTCCTTTGCTGTTGGAGGATTTCGAGGTCCGGATGCCAAGAAAAACCCCGGCGTAATGGGCCTCACGATAAACGCCACACGACCTAATAATTTAAGTCATACGGCGGGTGCGAAAATAGTCTGGTGGGAAGTAATAGTACAATATTGTACGTTAATCATGCCCTCTGAGGTCATGACAATTCTCCTTGAAAATTAAAAGAAAAAGATAGAAGCAAGTTTCTCTCGATCCCTACATTGTGAGTCATATGAATCATCATAATGTGAAAACTGATGGCTGAACCATGGTCAATTACGTACGATTTTGCGGAACTCATGTCTCACTATCGGTAGTGTTGCTAATGAAGCCCGGAAATCAACGTTTGTAATCCTTTATTCCCAAAGGAGGAGGGTAGGACAATAGCCCCGAGGGACTCCAGAATCACATACGGCAATTCATTCTCCATTTGAAGGTTAGTCGTCCAGAGCGGTGGCTCCAAACGGAGAACATGGGAAATTGCATTGACATGAACATTGTGCAGCAGATTCAAATCCGCCCATCTTCCGCATGAATGTACGGGCTAAATGGTTGTCAAAGGCGGACTTCCGCCCATGGAGCTAGTCAGAGTGGAGAAAAACAGGAGGTTACTCCGAACGAACGAGCTAACCTATATCACGGGAAGTTACCAGTGCAGCCAAATTAGGTGGGTGTAACCATATCCCGGCTTCATCTCATGGTACATTGGACCCATTGCATGGACCACCTTGGGATTCGCAAAAGGGGATTCCTAAGGACCCCCCTACCTCTCCGTAAAAATTTCCAGGAGATAATCCAAGGATGCAGACGTTGTGAGACGGGATAAACTGTGGGGACTGCCGTTCCTGACCCTGACGATGACGGGATTGTCTTGTGCACACTCCATTAACTTGACCCACACAAGGAGCATAGGCGGAAGGAGTGGTTTATTTGGTTGAGGAGTGGAAAAAAGTGAGTAAGCCCGGAGCGATGTGTGGAAAATCTTGGTGGAAGCCCCCGCTTTTATTCTTTCAGGCGTTGGTGTTGGGAGTCAATCGGAAATCCGGAACTCAGTGGTCCGAGGCGAAGGATGAGTGAACAAAAAGATGGGTCTCGGTGTCATCAAAGTTTTCCCCCATGCATCCACTCAACTTGCACAGACATACAGGGCGGCACACGCATACACGGAAACGAGTCGATGAGGGAAATGAAACCGGAGTGACGCCGTCAGAGAATCGCACACCCACAGCCATTCACTCTCTCTCTCTCCCATTACCCATCCCATCATCCTCCTCATCATTGTTATTGCAACACGTAAATAATGGACTTTAAAGGTTCAGCTTTACGACGGCGACGATGACGAGAGGAGGACGACGCAATGAAAACTGGGAGATAAAATGTGTTGATATGCACAAAGAGCGGACGGGGGGAATATGGTGCGCGGGCCGAGTTTTCCTACTCTTTCACAGCATGAGGTGGGCTAGAGCCACACGAGATGAGTCTCATTCTCATTCCTGATCCTCCACCACCACCGCCTCCTCCTCCTCCTCCTCCTCCTCCGCTTATACGCTCCTTCCTTCCTAATCCGTCCGGCACACTTGATACGGGACTTCCCCACACATAGAAAAGCTATCCTCGTTTCCGGCCCGTCGTCACGTCCCATCAAGTTCCGGATACATTAGTTCTCCACATCAATGATGAGAGTTGCTGTGGTGACCTTTGCCACATCTCTTTCATTCAAATCCGATCAGCCATAGAGGCAGGCAAGGATAGGTCAATAAAGAAAGGAGACGGACGGTCTGTCTGAGTGACTCAATTTCCCTACTATTCGCCTAATCCCTTGTCTTCTGAGTCCATTTACATGGCCAGCATCATCATCGTCGTCATGATCATTGGGTTCAAATGAGCCAACCTTTCAACGGCTCCACATTCCCCACATGAGTAGAGGGACAATCTCATGGGGATTGTGGGGAGATAATGGATCATTGGAAATAAATATGAGGCCCTTCTCAAAAATGAGTTCAAACCACGCCATCATCCCCCGCCTCGGTGTCCACATCACAGTCAAAGCAGTCTCAAAAGTGACACGCGGCGCCACGGAAAGATAGACAGCGACGGCCATGATGTTACGAGTACGACTAACGGAGTCTGTGGGATGAGACAACCCCTTTCTACAAATTCCCTCTCCGGCCACGCGCTCACTTGTCCAGGTAAGAAATATAGACCTGCCGACAAAGTGAGTGCTGGGTAGGACACAGTCCGTAGGAGACAAACAATGACAGCATATCCTTCCTCCAGGAATAATACTTCAACTGTCGAAAAATTGTCCTCGTAACCCCTAAGACAAAAGGTTCCTCAATTCCCAGTATACCGCTATATCCCATATAGAAAAAACCTGATTGTACGGATCTTATTAAAAATAAAAGAGAGACATTCAGGGAGCTACAAGGTTTGTAGAGAATTTCGGGGGGAAAATGAACCGCAATGGGACGGATGAACTTGTTTGGAAATAAGGAAAGGTCCTTCTTAGCACAGATCAAACTGGCGGGAAGGTGTGTACAGTAGCTGACTCTCGCTCAACAGTCCGAATACCCGGTCCACCCACATCATGTGAGAAAGTCAAATGGGAAAGGGAGGAGGTAAAGATTTGTCCACATACAACGTCCATTCCTCTTACGACGACGGGAATGAGGATTGAAAAAATTGTGACTCAAGGGGCTTACCTTTATGGGGCATGGGATCTGCGGAATTGGCTGTAGAGTGATGATGATGATTTGAGCCCGGCCACGAGGCAACGGGCGAGAGCTGAGAAGCCGGCAGTATGATGTTGTACTGGAGCACAGGCCGAAGAAATCTCTGTGTCTCACTTCCGGCTATCACTCTCTCCAAACCCTTCTCCTTCTTCCTCTGTCCCCCCTCAGCACACGAATCGGGGAGGACCACTCACAGGAACAAAGATTAATGCTGTGCGGGATAGTTTGTAATTTATTTTCCTCCCGCGTCCACTCCCGCTGTCGCTCCCCTGCCTACTACTCCCTATAAACTTTCGTCAATTCCCAGATCCTCCAAGTACAAACAGTCTCCTGAGGCGTCACTGAAACAAGTGGTTGACCATGGTAGTGGTTCTGGGATATTTGAGATGACGGTCGTCGTCGAGGTATACAGAGAGTTAAAAGAAACTATTTTCAATTCGATTATGACAGATGTGGCGAAAACCAAGGATACCGGAATGCACCCGGTGGATGAGAATATGGGCTGGCTGCTCGTGTGTATGTGTGTGCGAGGGCGTGCGTGTCTTTCAGTGTCTCCGAACGTTTTCTGACTGTGAGAAGAGTACGAGGAACCGGGGACGTCTACTCCCTCTTCTTAGGCCGCACAGACAAATATATATAGTGTGCGTGTGTTGAGAGTGTGGAGAGGCCTCTCCGTGAACTTGAAATCAAATGTGTGTGTAAGTGTGAGTGTGTGTGTGTGTGCGTGTGTGTGTGTGTGCAAAAAAAAGTTTGATGATGTGAGTGAAGAAGTAAAAGTGTGGAACAGACGGAGAGAAGGGAAAATATAAGTATTCTGGGATAAAGGAAGAAGAAGAAATAGTAGTAATAGTAGTAGTAGTAGTAGTAGTAGTAGTAGCAGAGGACGAACAAGACGATGTCAACAACGTGGAGAGAGCAAACGGAGTAAAGAAAAGTACTGAGTTGGTGTCCGGAAATAGTTAATGGGGCATGAGAATCGTGTTTGCCTCTTAGCGAATCACTCAATTATAAGCACTTGTGAAGTAAGATGATCTGGTCACACGGTGAAACAGAGAGAGAGAGAGAGAATATAATCCCGGCCCGAGGTGTGAGCTCTCTGTTTTCGGGTTATTTGATGATTCCACAGGGTTGGTGATTTGTAATAGGGCTGCGAAGCGTGTATCAAGTTTGGGACTACGAACAGGAAAGAAAATCAAGCTTTTTGCCCGGCGAGTCGCAACGCCCCTTTTTAAGTTCAGTTCCGGCCCTTACTCCCATCAATCCAATAGACCTTCCAGTGATGGCTAGAGGGGAACAACTGCGCTTGTTCCTTGCCTCTCTGGTATCTTCCCTCTCGCCGTCCTGTGTGTGTGGCTACTACCATACTACTCCCGTTACAACCCTACGCATACGGTTTCCTCTCTTTCCCTCACTTCCCCATCTTACTTGTACTACTACATATAGTTGTGTAGCCCCTGTTTTTTCCATTCCCCCGTACTTGCTCAGCTCTCTCCTCTCTCTCTCTCTCTCTCTCTCTCTCTCTCTTCTGACTCTCGCATTTGCCACGTCTCTCTCGCTCACACTCTGTCTCTCTCCCTTTGCTCCTTCCTACTCACTCCCTTACTGCCAGCCCGCTACACGACCATGCCTTCATTCTCAACTTTTCCCGCAGACCGTTCCTCACTTGACACCAGACTCTGACACGGGTTGCGGATATATAAAGCCTCCTCCTTTACCCGTCGTCCTCAACTTACCAAGATTCTTCATCTTGTTCTTGAGGTTCCTTATCCTGGCAAGCGCTTTTTTCTCCCGGTTTCGGTCCCTCTCTCTCTCTCTCTCTCTCTCTCTTTCTCTCTCCCCCTTCGTTCTTCCCCCCTTTACCACCACTAGTCTCCTCAGCCCACTCATACACGGCCAGCTACCCACCACGGTCTTATATCACACCCTGACAAAGACATTCAACAATCTCTCTTCCTTATCTTGGAAACTTGTGACACATTTTTAATGGAATCTTCCTTCTTTGGATTATAGCTGCTTTTGTAAGAGTCACTGATTTTATCCTCTCTTCTCCGTCTTCCTCTTCTTTCTCTACTCTTGTCCTCCTCTCTTCATCTTTTCTCCACACTTTATTTTCCCTTTCGTTTCAGATAAACCACCGATGAAATATTGTATTTCTCTTTAACCAACTTCTCCTTCTCTCTCTCTCTCTCTCTTTTACTATCTCGTATTTTTCCTCCTCAACTTTGTTCTCCTTCACACCCCCTTAGAGGAGCTGGTTCTCTGATGTCGTCGTCATCATCATCATCATCATCAGCATCATCGTCATCACGGTCGTCGGGATGCATACCCCTGCGGAAACTCATTCACTTTCATACTGGGTAGCTTCCTCATCATCCTCTCCAACACTCTTTGAAGGAGGTTCTCTTTGAGACTTTGGAACAGTGGACGGCTTAGAATAGATAAATTATAATTGTCGCATGCATGACCGGTTGATATTAAGATATCTAGCGTTATATCCATATTTCGTTCGCACCTTTTAAAGAGCTGCTTCCAAATTTTTATGACTATGAGCAGGAATGAATGATGAAAATCTGAAGGAATGAAAACTACTCACGTCGATATGAGGACAGGCCTGTTGATTTACATAAGGTTTTCTTGTGAGAGCAAACACATACCTAAAATATAAGGAGGGTAAAATTAGGTAAATTCAAGTTTTTGGAAAGTACAAGATGATATTTATTCCCGGAAAAAACTGAATAACAGGGAGCTATGATAATGCTGTGCATGTTCCCGCCAAACATTGCCTAAAATAATCTTTTCCATGTGATGATTGGCCAGTCGCCGTGTAACCGATTTAGTATGCTCAACTGACTGTGAGAATCCTTTAGCAAATAGTGCGGCTATTCGGTGGGTGTGTGCTACTGGAAATGCGGCCGGAACTTTGTCGGCCTGATTTTTCTATCGGAATAATGGGATACCACAGCGGTGCAGATGTGATGGAGTCAGGGCATGATGTTCTGGGGTGGCGGAGCGTGTTACTTGTGTACTTTGCCAACAAAAAATGGAGAAGTGGATATAAAATGTGAAATACCTGAAAGTGGTTCTTTGATTGTGTTTGTGAAGTAAAGTCCGAATCGTAGCTTAGCGAGGTGATTCATGCGGGACTTGTGATGTTGGGTAAAACACCAGATTATGCTATAGATTTCCTTGAGTCTTCAATTTGTAGCTATCATATAGATTCTTCAGCTTCCATGTCAAAGTTTGAGAAAAAAAGATTTTCGTATTAAGAGAAGTTGAGTAGTTGAATCATGTAGCATTATTACCCCGAGGAATTATTTAAATTCGACACAGTGTCATTGTGGAAGTAAAAAGGGAAGAAGGATTGCAAAGTTATTTTGAGAAGGCACCCGTCTTTCTCAATTCTCATCCAGTTTTGCTTTAGTTTTTCGTTGTTCGACAAGAAAAACCCCGTCCTTCGGTTCGCCTCAGCACTGCACTGGCAGTGCCAAAGATGACGACAGGCAAAGTTTGTTAAGGGCCGGATGCGCACATGCATGTGAGTACAGTATGAAGAATTTTCTTGACAGAGAGATCCAGTCGGATAAACTGCAATGCAAATGTAATCCTTTGCGTGATGCACACACGTTCGCAAGAGGATTCGAGAGGTGTATATATTTACAAGAGCGGAGACGGCAATGAAACTTTCCCAATCATTCACTCTCCTGTAGCGTCGTCACAATTTTTTTCCTCCCTGCTTCAGGGACCCCGTCCTCAATCTGGTAAGGGAACTCTCACAGACATGGATGCCACACAGGGGACTTCCAGCTTCTGGTTACTTTTGACGCCTGAGGACGGAGGACAATGGTACTCCACAGGGGTATCCTTTGACCTGTGGCATCCAGTTCTTCCCCCTTTTGTACACACGATGACTTTTACAATTAGACTAATATCCACCAGCAGGTTGTCTCTTTTTCCCTTAAAATCTTATAGTTGGATGAACTCTTAAAGTTCCCTGTTCACACAGCAAGTAAGGCACTAGTATTGTAAGCGGTATTATTACCTCATCATTAGAATGATGGAAGCTCTTGGGTACAAGCAATGGTGGTGTATGGATAGAAAGTAAGTTCATATACTGAGTGAGTGCAAAGAGGTTTTTTTTTGGGGGGGGGGGAGAACAGCTTTTTGAAATGTGACCGTGCAATGGCGTACCCTCGGAGGAAGAATGTGGACATTGCAAGGTTATAATACATGTGCGGGTTGTAGTCATCCAGGACCGTACGCACTCACATGGCCGACAGCAGCGAGTCCGAAGTGGAGCAAAGGAGCATTTGAAAGAAGCAATTGAGGTAGAATAATCGTAGTATAGGAGCTCATCTATGCAAAAGGTCCGGAATCAATTGGTGTACATTAAACTGACTGAGAGGGAGAGAAGGCCTTGTGAAAGCCTATATAGTTTAAATGAAATCATTAAATTCTTCCACGTCGTGAGTACTGCGCGGCGTGCAGGGAGCCGAACGGGAAATCCTGGGTGGTAAAGACGAAGGTAAGTTCAATTGTGGTGTAGATCGCATGAGCATGTCCCGCTAGTCGTCGTTTACACAGCCATGTAATATGCTTCGGAGACAGTGAGGCGTGAAATCTCTACATACACTCCAAGTACTCACAGACACACACATACACACACACACACACACCGCATTCTCTTCAAATCCACCGGAACAACTCATGTGTTTAGCAACTCTTTAAAAACCAAAAACAACATCGGAATCATAGTCCCATGCGTCAACGGACACATTAAACTCCCATTGAAATTCAAATCCGCAGTAATTAAGGGTTTATATTCATACGATTTTCCTCCCAGTCTTATCCTCAATTGCTGGAACCGCTTTCCATTCACAGATCTCGGGTAGGATTGCTAATTTGGGTAATTGAAAGACTGCAAAGCTGCCCAGCCTCAGGGAAATAACAATGTACATTGCCGATGAGAGCAGTGAAGGAAGGAGTAAGGAGTCGTGAATTTCATGTGGAATAGCGGGAAGGAGAGTACATAAGTTCTGCTTAAAAGCCAGAGTATAGTAGCCTTTAGAAACTCAAAGTAGCGAGACAAAATTTGTGTGGAAAAATCTAAGTTTACCAGGAGATTTCCTGTATATCCAATATGAAATAAGTCCTAAATGAATACAATAGCATCGTATTGTGTCAGACCATTAAAAAGAAGTCACCGATTGTCAGCAATTTTGTTTAGGGAATTCGGAAAATCTTAATTAGCAGAGAATCTAAATGAACCTTACTGTAGATGATGGAGAGCTCTCTGCACTGGGACGGATGGGATGCGTTGCTGGAGAGCTGTGAATTTCGCGTCCCTGCTCTGACATTTTTAAAGTGGTAGTTCACACGCAACAATTGCGAGGAAAATGGGAAAAACATGGGTTGAACATGCTTCTGAATGGAGGATAATAATAGTATAGGTAATCTTGTCTCTATTGTGAGAGGAGAAAGAAATTTGAGTGTTGTATTATGAATTGAATTGAATAATTGTAGACTCGAACAAAGTTGGACGGGAATGACTGTGCCTGGGAAAATACAGTATCAGTGGTCTGTCTGGAGTTTGCAATGTTAAAGCGCGGCGGGCCAGAAGTCTTCTCAGGCAAATTTGACTCAGCAGGCATTTGATTTTTCCTCAAGGGAAACATACACATAGAGAGCAGCTCAGCAGTGTTGCTTGTAGCCAAACCCGGGGGGAATGGGAAGCCATGTAAGCCACAATTAAGGAAACCGACGCTATAATTACTTGGAATCCTGCGGCTTGCTATTCAGCAGAGGAAAAGTACAAGTAAGAAGACAAGTTGAGGCGATGTATTGAAAGGAGCACAATGCCCACACAGATTACGACGTGAAAGAAAGTGCGACGAGGAAAGCCTCTCAGTGTGAGCCTAGCCGATATTTCATTCACAATTCACCTGTACCTCAAAGGTCTCCCATTGATGTGTGACCCTCCTCGGCCCTCCTTTGCCAACCTTTTTCCACCCTTTATGCAAGAGTCTTGCTGTGAGTCATGAATGATCTCCTTTCATTATCCCATCACACATACAGGAGCAGAGATTCAAGTCAGTCTTGTTGAAAAATTGAACAAACAAATGAGTGCACACCGCTGCTCGCCCCATCCGATTTTTCGTCCCCGCAATCGTCCCTGTTTCTCTCTCTCTCTCCCTCTCTTCCTGTACCCAGGGGCATGCAAGGGAATGGGGAAGTCTGATCTGATGTGACGGACCCTACCACCATTTATCTCCAAGTTCATTTCAAATTCACACCACATCATGTCAAAGCCCCAACAATGTCACCCTCCCCATCATCTTATGCTTCCATCCTCTGAGACTCCCTTGATAAAATCTTATCCAACCATAACTGATAATTGCATTTCTGGTCCTTCGGGACGTCCTTTCCCGCAATTATTAGTAATGTCTCAGAGGAATTGAGCCTACCGCAGTGTTTCTCACTGATGTTTATATTAAACCAGCTATGCCACATGAGGTTCTCACTACCTACCTTCCCTTCCACCCATGAGGATGATGATGTGACCAAAGTTCCGGTCTGCCCTGCACGATGAAGTGATATGAAATAAATAAAGAGCGGAGTCCGGGGCCGCGGTAGAACTTAGTTTTCTATAATTTTATTGTTAAACATACTCACCATCATTAAAGTAACAAGTCCTACCAACTTTTAAAAATCAATCAATCAATTGGTGAAATCATACATGGAAAGTTTATACGTACAAAGTTGCATGCATCCGTAGTAGACAGTGCTCAATCTTAACCAAGTCAATGCAGTAGTGAGCCTACCTACATGAAGTTGCAAGTTCCTTCCCTACAAACTAATCACAAATATTGAAATTGCAATGAGGATAACAATAACATATATTAATAACTATGACATAATAATAATAAATTGTGTCTTCACGCAGAAGCTAATTCGACCCAAAAATCATTATGCACATAAAATGAGAATTACAATACCAATAAAAGTAATGACAGGATATCATCAAGCAGGCCACATGTTTTCCAATTCATTGAAATCGTACAGCTATTGTCTATCTCGTACCGTACGCATCAGAGTTTCTTTTAGTTCATATTCGTATGAATTTAGTAAGCTAAAACCTCAAAAGATTTTTGAGTACTGTTCAAGTATCCGCACAGGTGTCAAAACTAGGCGAGGAGTATAAATAAACTGTTGTAGTAACGCAGAAATTAGAAACAATTTAACATTTCTTGGTCATTAGTTATCGGTTAAAATCTAGCTCGGACATACACAGCGGCAACATCATGATCTCCGTAGCCCAATCGGCGAGCGTGTTTGAACACTTCGTTTGCTGTGGCAGCCAGTGGAAGTGGCTGTTCCAGCATATGTCCCATTCCAAGAGCCAGATTTAGATCCTTCTGCATATGCTGCAGAGGCTGATGGGTGGGGTAGGTCCCATCAATTATAGCTGATAAAAATAAAATAAAAATCACGTCATTGCCCACTTCATCAGCAGCTACTCCCTAACCACAAATTTAAATGCGGGAAAACATCCTTACCCGATCCTTTTTCCTGGAATATAGGGCTCGAAAGCTTCGTAAGACTTAGGATCTCCATCACATCTTTTTGCTGGAGCCCGGCTCTGTCAGCCAGTGCCATTCCTTCAGCCAGACCGGATAAACTAACTCCTGAGATGAGCTGCAACACGAGGTTCATCTTGGAGGCATTTCCCACCTCACCTGAAAAGAAGCGTACAAAAGGAAAAGTAGTTACTCCCTCCAATTATATTATCCCAAGGACTCACACTCCTGCACTTATCCCCAACTCGTCCCACTCACCTAAATAAAATGAATGCTTTCCCATGGACTGAAAAGCTGACTGGCAATCTTCATACAGAGATCGGTCGCCGGCAGCAAGGATAATCAGGGTTCCTTCCTGAGACTCGTTTCTGCTACCTTGGATTTGAGCCTCCAAGTACCTCCCACCCTTGGACGCGATTGCCTCAGCAATGTCCTGAGATGTCTCAGAATCCGTGCCGGTCATTTCCACGTAGCCCTTGTTCGGGGTAATCTCCTGTAGAACCCCGCAGTTTCCAAAGACCATCTAATAATGTTCATCCAATAATACAACACCCTCCAATTAATACTTTATAATAAGATCATCATCATCCTCATCATCAGTCAAAATAATGTTCTTCCACCTACGTCTTTGGCGGCTTGAGGATTGGACACGCATGCAAATGTGACATCACACAGGGAAATCACATCCGACGGGGTCATTCCTTCCGTAGCCCCGGCTTCTACAAACGTCTTACACTGCAACATTAAAAAACACATTTTTTCATTTATTCTCTATTTTATTCATAGTGAATACACTGTAGCAGCCGCGTTGCGAGCAGCACTGACTACACGCCATCAGAACTACACCGCAATGTCCTCCCTCATAATATTCCTACACTGTCTCCTTTTTTCCCTACACTCCACATTTTCTACGGAGTCCCGAGGTTGTGTTTGGGCTTTGCACTCCCTCAAATAATTATTGTTCCGCCCCATTCTTGCACCTTCTTAAATACCCCCAAATATCCGCCTTTCACACAGCACACCTAAACATAGCATATGTTCCCCTTCAAGCACCCATCCGTCATCATCACGGCTACATTCTACTTTATATATATGCTTTTATAATCTTGCTGGTGATGGTGAGCACGGCCATGTTGCATTAATGAAAACGTGACGTGACAAAAATCAATCACAGTGAAAAATCAAGCATCAAACCATCACGGAGGAGGCGGCGGAATATCTTAAGCCGCCAAACCTCTACGACATGACAAGACAATATGCATATGACATGACACATTCCATCATAGTGACCAAGGCACCAAACGGACGAAGGACAGCTATAGACTATTGAGCAGTTAGTGCCCAACTTTCTAATCCTGCACGCCTGCCACCTCACGGCATATCGTGGAACCCGGGCGGCGTACGCAACAGCTGCTCACAGTTCTCTCTAGCTGGGGATTTCTGTGTTTGGTAGACGGTCGGCTGGGCCGATTAAAACTATACACCATAGCAGAATGGGGCCGTTACTACCGACAGCGGAGGTAGGCAACACATACCGTGCGTACGTACATGAACAGTGGGGATGAGAAACCTTGAAAATCCAGAGTATGTGCCGTCGGTGGCCCAACGCAAAGACACATATGTGCCCCAGACGTAGACGACGACGAGTAAAGACAGGAGAGAGGCGAGAGGCGGATACACACAGAGAAGCTCAACTCCCGAATGGACAGCCGTGGAGATTGTTAGCGTAAATATTTGCGTATCAGATAGCCAGTTTTTTAAATGGAACTGAGTGAAGTGGAGAGCGAAGAGAACTGGCTCATCGGCGTCAGGTTAATGTGTTTGTGCCTAATTTGAGTGGCCGAAGACAGAGGGGATACCTCGAAAGACTTTCAAGTACAAACTAACATACATCGAGTTGGTCATTGGCCCAACTCGATTTCAATTCACTCTCTTCCTTTTTACTTGTTTCCACAGAGTCGTCCTCATCGTCGTCGCCAGTTACAATTATCATCTTCACTACCACACACATCTATAGATAAGCCTGGTCTCACTACTTGCTTCGGAATGTAAACAATATCTATAGAGAATTAGAGCGACAGAGAGAGAGAGAGAGAGAGCGAGAGAGAGAGAGAGAGATGGCGAGCTGACACAAGTTAAAAATTTCTACAAGGAAAAGAGAAGATGCGGAAACGACAGGATCTTCTGCCTCACGATCCGTCATTCAGTCGTGCCATCATCGCGTTCCTACTTCTTCTTACATTTCAAGTCTACAAATCCGTCGGGAGTGATCCAGTAGTATCCCTGGCCAACAATAATAATGAGACGGGTTTCCTCCTTCAACAACTTCCTCTCCTCGGACAACAACAACAGCAACAGGATGACCCGCTGGCCATCCACACGCTATCCACCAGTGCTGCCGTCGTTGCACCTTCCGCTGGAGCAAGGTCAGGAGGAACCGCCGGACTGAGCATTCCGAACTACAGGTGCATGGAGCATTGCAAGTGCGAGTACAAGAGAGTTGCAAAACAGTTAGAGGTAGAGTGCAGTAGACGGGAACGGAGTCCGGCCAGAGATGTAGCCATCACAGACGGGATACGACATCTGATTCTGAGGGAGGTCACGCTCAAGGAGCAAGTGCTATCAAATATCCTGCCGGAGGTCGCGGACAACGTCCTCGTGGAGCTCCACGTCCACGACGCGCTGATTGACCCCGTTCAATTTTTTAAGGCCCCACTCTTTCACCGGGTGCAGGAGAGCCTCTCCGTGCTGGAAATCCGCAATGGAGTGTATTCCTCGCAGCGCCCGCTCACCGCTATCCCCCTCTTCAGTAGACTTCAAGCGTTGGACCGCCTTATGATATGTGATAGCAGTCCCGAGTTGTCCAGCCTCATTCTCCAGTCACTGCCGCCTGCACTGGGTCATATCACCATCACCAACAGCACCATCCGGACGCTGGATCCCCTCAAATTCGCTCACCTCCGCTCCCTCAAGAGTCTCAATCTCTCCGCCAATCACATTCGGACCATTCCGACGGGCCTGACGGACAACCTCCAAGGATTGCGTGTCCTCGACCTCTCCCGCAACGAGATTGAGCACCTCCAGGAGCGGGTGTTCCACGGGCTGAGCTCACTGGAGAAGTTGGACGTGAGTCGGAACCGCATCCGCTACCTCGACACCGAGATCTTCAACCCCCTCAGTGAGATCAAGGAGATTGACCTGAGTCACAACAATGTGATCCAGTTCTTTGAGCCGTACTTCCAGCAAAATGCTCACCTCAGCACCCTCAACATGAGGCAAACATGGACTGCCAACACTTTCCGGGACCCCAAGACGGGCCCCCGATCTCGCATGGAGATGGAGAAACTTATCAATACGCTCCAGTCAATCCAGAGTCTGGACCTCAGTGATAACGACATGATGATCATTCCGGAAACGCTGACCCACACGACCGTGCGGAACGTCAGGTTGGAGGGGAACCACTGGAAGTGTTCCTGCGATGACCGATGGTTTCTCTACTGGCTCGAAACTGCCTCCGTGTCCCCACCGACGGACATTCAGTGTCACGATGACCCCACCCCCCTTCCCATCAAGCAACGCCTCAGTGAGCTCAACTGCAAGAGTCCCAACATCTACAGCAAGGTCCCTCGAAAATACTACACCCACATGGGGCTCAATCCCCTCCTCAGCTGTCACATTCAAGGCTCCAAGACTCCGTGGCCCGTCATATCCTGGAGGACACCCCAGAATAAGAAGCTCGCATATTCCGCAACAACAACAACAACACTCCATTCCAGTAACAATTACGAGGAGGATCGCCTCCGTGTCATGCCCAACGGAACGCTGCTCGTGTCAAACTTTACCAAGTCAGACTTTGGCTTGTACATATGCGTGGCCCAGTACCAAGACCTCAACATCACGCACTATGTCCACGTCGGAGTGGACACATCCATTTTTTCCGACGTTCGGATCATGAGCTTCATCCTGGGTTGGACGACGAGCTTCGCATTCGTTTTTCTCGTCGTCACAGTCCACATCATAAAGTGTCTACTGCGGAGGTGGGTGGGGGAGGAATCCTCTCATTTATTCTCCTTAATAATCCTAAATAATAAAATATCTACGAGGTTTGCCTTAAAAAATGTCTACAATTTCCATTTAATTTTCCTATACAATATAATTAGATGCGGCGTGGAATGCTACTCCACCGTCGGGAAATCCTACCAAGCTCGGCGCCTTAGGAAGTTTTTCGAAAGCATGGAACAGCACAAGACTTCTCAGCTGGACTGGCTCCGTGACAATTATAACATGCAGGTGAGGGCGTATGAGTGGGAAAACCTCTCGCACATTATGAACATTATTATTATGATGATGACGAGCAGTCATGAGCTCCCTACTGCTCATTCAGCTCACTGATGCTTGCACATATGATAATAACCTGCCCCCGTACACTCTCTATGCTCGTAATACTTACAGGCACGGAAAATCAAGGACAATTGCATTTCCCAAGTGGAGCGGATACGCGAGAGCTATGCTGTGCAACACAAAAACCTGTCAGATATTCGAGACTACGGTACAAATCAGCTCCATCAGCTACGCGATCAGTATTATGACCAGGTAATGCAGCCAGCTATCCTTACCACCATGACAGGACATACAATTTACTGTAGGGAGAGTAAGTAGTGATATAGGCTCTCATCTTATGAACTTGATTCATCCTCCAGATTCGCCGCGTATCTGGCTACTCCGCTCAACAGCTGTGCAAAGTCCGTGAGAACTACTTGTTTCAACGCAATCGGGTCTGCAAGTTCAGTAGCCACCAGCTCCTCCGCCTCAGGGAAACTTATAAATGGCAGGCACAGACGCTGAATAAAATCCTGGAGAACCTACCCACACTGAACCTGGACACTTGTCGCGGGATCGGGACTTGCGGCAGAACTGACTCCATTTACCTGGAAGACATCACCGAGTTTCAGCCCGCGGATGAGGCATCATACATCCCTGGCAATGTCTACTCGCTCCAAGGCATGCCAGCCGAGAAAATGGAACACGTCTCACTCCTCATCCCACCTGAATTTTTGCTGCCACCCGTATTACTGGCGGAAGACTTGACGACTGAGCTCGGCACGGACCCAGGGCCGTCCGAGAGCAAACAAGATACTAAGGAGCCTCAAACTCCTGTGGAGCAAGTCAACGAGAATACATCCTCCTCTTCCCCCAGCCCAAGAAATTGCGGCAGATTGTTGGAGTAGAAGGAAACGACGATGGTGGTGTATATTGTAGTCAGTTATGGGAATGAAAACCATGCATATACATATATGTTCTAACCCATGAAGAGAGGCACTTCGTGAGGTAGGCAACCTTTAGGCCCAGTTTCCACTCTGAACATGTCCAATAGTAATAATTCTCCTTTCCATGATAGTATCCTTAGTAATAAAATGTGAGATTCAATTCGTTACAGCAAGTCTCTGATGAAACATGGAGATCGGAATAGAACACCATCATGGCTTCAACCACTAACATTACTTAGGTGGCCACTCTGAATATGCGCTGCAGGATACGTCTTAGAATTGTACAAGAAACGGGAATAACTGATATGATTTCGGTGGTTAAGGATTCCGAAGGCATGCTATTGAATTCCAGTTATAACTGTTTGTTGAGAGATACTGCTAGACTCATTCCATCTTAACTGTTCCTCATCCCCGTAAAAGTGATTTTCCCGAGGGCAACAGATTTGGAACTGCGGGGATCGGATTTCGCATGTGAGACTATAAACATTGAAACCATCTAACATTTCAAAAGAAAAAAAAAGGAAGGAGTTAGGCTCACAACAGGGATACATAAAAGCGGATAAGGATAATTAATATGGTTAATCCTTACTAACAGATATGCTCATTACCACCCCCCTATTAGATACGAGTAAGTTATCACCTTCTCATTGTGAAGTATTATGGTCGCTCTAATGGTCAAATTTTACGATTCCCTATGGGGTGGTCACGTCGATTCACAAGCCAGAGCCGTTGCTCCCGATGATATGTCCAAATTTTCCCAAGTTAAAAAAACTCTATTCTCGACATCCCGACTGAGTGAGTGAGTGCAGAAGAGCAACGAAAAGAATAACCAATACTAGTCAGCACTATGAACGGAATAGAGGAGAAGAGACCCAGCGGGAAGAAATGTATACTACATTGAATATTTCAAGAGATAAAATCTCTAAATCTTTTGGTGTTTAGTTAGTTTTTCAAATGGAAATACTATGTGGAAGCCCTACAATCAAGTAAACGCGTATAACCTCTAGTACTGTTTAGTAGTAGCTTAAGCCATGTTTGTAGCTGTTTACTACTCTCTGAGTAACTGAACTGAATAAAAGTCCTTCAACCATATTATTGATTCCAGTGGCTATTTTGAATTTTGCTCAGATTAGTGCAGTAGACCTAAGTTGCAGAGTCACTGCTTT
Source organism: Pseudobourletiella spinata (assembly GCA_009870155.1). NCBI lineage: Eukaryota > Metazoa > Arthropoda > Collembola > Symphypleona > Bourletiellidae > Pseudobourletiella > Pseudobourletiella spinata. The sequence continues at coordinate 17,703 of WJFA01000069.1, read as the reverse complement.
GTTCACCATGTTATGAACACTGCTATTATGAGCGATGTTACAACTAACTCAACAACTGCTTTTAGTTCTACTTCTAAGCCTACAGCGCATCGGAAGACAGAATCACCTACATGCGGAATGAACATTTAAGGGGATACCCTTATGCGGTAATATTCTTCAGAAAAATTGTACTGACGTTAAAAACCTAAACAGGAACTGCGTTTTCAAAATTTCAACCTGAAGGAATTCTAATAGTCACAAGAAACATAAGGTTTAAACCGTCAACGGAAAACGATTGTAACTTCAGCCTAAAATTGCGATATACTCATAACTGGTGGATTTATAATAACCGGTTGCATGCGTATACAGATAAATATATGTATGCGGGTACAACCATTTATATATGGTCATATGGCCTGACAGGGTGGGAAGAAAAAATTGTAGGGAAATCTAAGTTTTCCCGAATGATAGATGCATACAAAAACGTGCATGTATGTTCACATACATATCTATCTACATGCATATACAGGGATCCGTTCCAAATCCCGTGTTGCGGTAGCTTGGGCAGTTACGCGAATGGGTTCTTACAGACCGAATTAATGGTACTAACTTAAGATATTATATGAAGCAAAAATGCAAAGAAGAGGCCAAAGATTAAGATCATGTACCTTCTCGGAAGTTCGATTCCAGACGCATACGTTGTGGCCGGAGTTCAACAAATTTTTGACCATGCCGGAGCCCATTATACCCAAACCAAGAAAACCAAATTTTTGTTCTGACGGTACGATCTTCTTGTCCTTTAGATACTGACTGACGTGACCAACGTTGACAGGTTCATTATCCTATCAAAATATCATAAAAATGCTTAAAACATCTTTTATCTTTATATCTTAAATATTTTTTATGCTCACACATTAATACACATTAATTTTTTAAGTGAAATCGCTCTAAACAACTACCAGGACTCGAGAGCGGAAAACGCCTTGTTTCGGTGAGCTAGTGGTCTAATCATTTTTAAATGTTGGGGCTTATCTTTTCCCGTATTAAGTCTCAGGATTCTGAACTATGGGACATCGGACCTTGCGAACTAATGAACGAACTAAATGAAATCTGAACCAGTCGGGCAAGTTCAAAGCGACGTGTCCTAAATTAAGGTTAAAAATTACGAAAGCTCTTAGAATGTTGTTCCTCGAAATCTTTCAAGTGGCTCAGACTTTGACGGAGAAAAAGTAGATGAAGACAGAGAAAGGATTTGCCAAGTCGAACTGATTGACTTTCATTCATATCATCTTACATGGATTTCATTCAATTAGAGTTTGCTTAAATCAGGCACAAAGTTCAGTGATTGCCCTCCGTAAATGGATTGCTGCGATATTGATGGCTACATTGTAGATGAAAATTTTTTGACTAGGAGAACATAGACTACTCTTTATGAAGGATCTATCCTCCTACCTAAACCCAAGAGATCAAATTGAGACACCTAAGAAACCCATGTTATTTACATCATTTGCCCAAACAATTGTTTAAGGATAAGTAACTTGACTGAAAATATTGAATGTATCGATTTTCTCAGGAATGCATCTAGCGAGAAATAAAATTTCCTAAAGAACTGAAGACCGATATTTTGTCAATACTATCAAAAATTGATTGAAAAAGCACTTATCGGCAAAACCGTTGAATTAGTCCGCAGTTAATAAAGTTCACATTTAGATTATTCGGTCACTAAGCCAGCCTCGAAACACATCTATCGTTTTTCATTTTCCGACCACTTCGAGAAAATTAAACAATTTCTTACGGGTCGGGATATGATAGCAGGTCGATCTAATAAGTATGATCCGGCTGATTTTCTTGGGGCATGATTCACCAATGACGGGGATTTGGTAGCAACCATTTGTTTCTTTTCCCCAGCAGACAGTCTTCGCTTCTTGGGTGTAATTGCCTTTACACCAACTGATTCCCCGTTCTCGACTTGTTGTATTTTTTTCTTCCGGCCAGGCGTCTTTAAAATTCCATACAAAACCATTTACTTCATGTCCTTACTCAGTTAAGACTACAACCACACACTCTGGACCTATTTACTCACTACCTTTTTGATAGGCTTTTCTTCTGCAGCATTGTCTTCGCCCCCGCTTGCAGTACTATTGGCAGCAGCAGGAGATTCGCTCGACCCCTGCTCGTCATCTTCCCCTTCCTCATTTTCGAGAAGAAAGTCGTCCACCGGTTCCCCAGCAGCCTTCTTGTGGATATATTCCTCAATTTGTGCACAGGCTTCCCGAAACTGGGCTGTTTTGCACGTTTTCGATAGTTGGTCTTTGTACTTTTCGTAAGGTTTCACGCTGCTCTCATCAATCCATGCGAAATTATTTGATCCAAAAAACCAAATGCAGCAAACGGGCTTATTTGATTTCGGCTTCTTATTCTTTAAGTTCTTTCCTTCTACAACCTACACATCACAAAGTACAGTATTAGTCACACTACTGCCCTTGAAAGTTTTTCACGTTCATTTTTTTCTCATGAAATGCTAACCTTTCCAGGCCAAGGTGAGAATCCCTTCATTTTGGCCCTGCAAAATAAATTTTAAAAACATTTCTAGTTAATACCTAGTACCAATTCCATTACCATAGTTATTACACCGATACTCAAATAACAGTTCGCACAATCCCAATTTTGTGACCATCACATACAAAAAATTCATTGAGCATTTATTTCCCTCGTGAGCAACGCCTTTCAAACTCATTTTCAACAGTTCGCAAAGCTATAGGCATAACAACCATTTGCAGAATTCTCATGGATAAAACTCATGTCGTAGAGTCCGTGTGCGGACGATCTGTCTGAATGCCGCCTAAAATCTTACGAATTGATACGGGTGCCTGGAAGCACACACAAATGGTCAAAGACTCATCGTTAAACTTACCACACCAGGTCACCCATCTTAACCTTTTCGTCACTCATTTTCGATGTCGTCACAAAAGGTCCGGCGGAACAAAACTGACTTAAAAACAAAATTTCGATATAAACCCGCGAAGTTAGATGGACAATGCCTTTCCTCTCGAACTGAACCAAGCTATAACACGAACAATATAGGATGCGTCCCGCTTGTTTCACAAATCAGCCGTTGAGTACGGTGAGTATTTTGAGCATAGGGGACTTCAACACGCTACCGCCACTACTTTAGCCCACGTACAGAAACCCACAGCCAGCCCTTGAATCCTCCTCACCGCTAGAACGACTCAAAACGTATTCTAGTTCAATAAAACTCAATTACGCCCTAAATTACAACCAGATCCAGCGACTTCAGTCCCTCTCCCTTCGCGGATTCAAAAATTTCAACGGAACATTTTTGAAATTGTAAACAAACACCTATGGTTTCAGGTTTTGTATGGAGCATAACCCTTGGAAGGAAGGCTAATTTTTCTTGCTGTTAGTCCATAGCCAATACCAGCGGATAGCATTGAACGATAGGGTTGAGGCAAAAGGTGGCAACATCCCAAGTGCACACTGCCACAAAGCATTTCTTGCCACAAGAAGCCTCTAACTTCCATTCATTATCGTTCGTAGTTTGTCATGTTGTGTATTCTGGTACTACGATGGGATGCTAGCAGTAGCACATATTGACACTACTTCAAATATACTAACTGCAGGGAGCGTAGCCGATGAAATGGAAAATGGAGATTCTGATAGTCCTGACATGGAAATTAGCAAATAGAATTGGACTGTGTGTTTCCCACTGTATTTTTACGTAGCTATGCAGGATTCATGGGTGGCATTGGCAATCCTTGTAAAGAAGCTGCTGGATTGATGCTCCCTGCACGGAGTAGTATGAGGAGATATCGGAAGTCTCAAAGCTCTGGGAAGAGCTTAAGATCGACACAGTCAAATTTGGTCTTGTTAAAAATGAACTACCCAAACGGAATTCATTGGTGGTTTGAGCTCTCACAATAGAATTCAATTCCAAAGCATATCTAATTTTGGCTAAACCTTTCCAGGGATCCGTAGAGAGCGATTGGCATCTTCCTCATCATCTCATCGTTGTCTTCGGCTTTGGAAAGGCATTGGATAATGGCCTATCTAGTGAGCATTTACTATTACTTCAAGTTTTCTATCCGAGTAGTACATAGTGCAGTACAGGCAGGGTTCTAAGGCTCATAATTACCCACGTATGCCTCACTTCCCTCCCTTTGTTTTTAGGGACAGGCTGACGTAGAAGGCCGCAGCATTGGCGGGAAAACTGGTGTTAGCTCATAAATGACGTCATAAGTAATCTGTCGTATGTGCGGGGTTGTTCTTCCTGACTGCCGGAGTACTGAGTTCATGTGCCACAGGTGTAGGTTGAGTCAGATACCGAAGTTAATGGCACTCTGGCTGATCTGAAAACAGATGGGAAGGATGCTTAGTTTTAAAAACAACAATATAATCAACGGAGCCTATACGATCTCGTGTGGAATGGCTTGAAACCTAAGAGGACTTTGGCATTCTTAAGGATGAAACATATAGGTTATATAGTAAAGAGTATTTTCGAGAAATTTTCGCAGTGGTGAATTGGAAACCCCCGGCATCGGTTGGGTAATGAATTAGTTGAACAAATGGGAGAACATGTGGAAGGTGCGTAGCATAAGCTTTTTGCTTTATTTCGTGATAAGTGCAATTGATGATGGTTTTATTTTGATAGCGATGTTGACAAGGTGGCACTTGTGTACCATATAAGTTACGTCCCTCATGACTCATGGGCAAGTATGGTTTTATTCCGAGTTATATGATTAACATTATGCTTGGTAATGATTTAATTAGGATTTTATGCACGACTTTTTGTGAGAGGAGAGAAGCAGGCTATGTTGTGTAGGCAGAATGCTGCATCAAGTAAATGCACCACGCATTTTATCATAAACTAAGTCTCGGCGGTTGCTCGTCAGTCCAATCGTCTCATAATTGGGGTCAGTGAGGCACCGGGCGTTAAACAACGGAATAACAAGGTACAAGGTATAGCCATACCCAAATCAACACGATCTGTTTTTACCCAGGTCAGAGTCTCTGAATGCATCCAACGGTACGTCATAGGTGATAAGTTTCCACTGAAAATTGAGTCACAAGTTGGGTGTCCAAATTATGCTCAATTTATAGCGGAGCTGTACAATGGCTTCATATATTTTCAGAAACTGTCATATAGGTTTTGACTTTTCACCCAAGAATCTTACCAATATATTCAATGGCTATTGTTACACGTCGTTATGATGGTTTGGTTACCAGGCTATACGGATATACTCTTAGGCTATAGTCTCGGTGTGACGACATGACACATCATAATGCAGTGAGTTTTACTCTTAAAGTGCTATAATGTGATCATTGTCTGCTCATGGCCCAGCTTAGTTTTGCGCGAATTTGGCGCGCACGGATAGCCCGGCTCAAATTTTGATCTTTGCGAGTGAGAACTTGTGCGTACATGTCTTCATGTTTGTTCATGTAGCTGGAGCCTTACACATTTTTTCATCCTAATTCGTATGTGGCTATAGAGATGCGGAGAACTGAGTGTGATTCTAATCGAACGCTCTTCATTTAGCATCCCTTATTTAGAGAGCAACACAGTCGGTGTCGGTACTACATATATACATATGTGTAGGGCGATGCCACATGCCACACTTTGAGGCTAACCAGCGCAAGCGGAAACAAATGAGTAGACTAATATATATCATTTCTGACGAAAAGAAAATCCACATCATTAATAAATTTTACTTTTCCCCCATCAGTCCCCATTTTTAGCGAGCGGAATTTCTTTACCATCACTCTTGACATTTCTGCAAAGCACATGGCCCTCGTCAATCAAAGGCTACACGAGGTGCTTTTACCATTTTGTAGCCGAATTGTTTACTGTTGAGTTTAACGCTTGTGCAACTAAAAGCCCGATGAATTCTGATTTTCGGAGGTGTCATCTCAGTCAGACTCTTCCAGGGGGGAATGCTCCGCTTCAATCTTCCTTCCATTCATCTTTAGCTAAGGTTCTTCAGAATTTTGATCTTTAGATTCATATATGTATTCTTCAGAAGACATCAACTGAGTCCATCACTGAGAGTCCTGATCAACTGAATCAATTCCAGTGCTGATGCTAGAGTTGATCTACACCTTTTATTCCTCTTCGGATGCAATTGATAGATTCATGATTTTTTTCAACGCCAGTTTCATGCACAAAAAATCATCTATATGCATAGTATTAAAACATTGTGAATCTGCTCTGCACATGAGGAAGACAACCCGATATCACAGAATCATGAGTGTGGTAGTCCCGTTAATTTGCTATGGTTGGAGTAGTGCCCTAATAATATAACAATATATGCCTCTCCCTATAGCATCACCTCCTCTGCAGCTTCCTATGACCATCAACTTAACTTCTAATTGCGCATTCTATAACAAGACTTTAGAAGTGGCAGCAAGATGACCGTCTCGGTGATAGCACTGTACGTACACGTAGGTGACTATAATCATAATGAGTTTACCGTAAGAACGGGATTGAGATAGAAATAATATTACTTTCAAGAGATAGGACTATTCTGAGGAGATCTATAAAATGAAACGTGCTTTAAATATGTCTTCCGCATATGCCCCCTTTCCCGCCAACTCCCCCCTTTTTAAATTCTGAAATGAGGCTGGGAGCAGAATTTTTTCTTAATTCATATTCATTCCGCTCCCGCAGTTCATGTATAGGGGAAGCAAAGGTGGTGTTGACGGTATGACTATGCTATAGCAGCAAAATGAACTCACTCTCAGAATTTATGGGAATCTGAATGGAGCGAGAAGGGGTAATGCAAGAAAAAGAAAAGGGTTAGAATGAAGAGACTTGAAGAAGACGAGACGTAACGTAGAGCATGTACAAGTACAGTTACCGCGGTGTGCAGTAGCATAGGGCTAGGATTTTGAGTGCATTGGAAGAAGCTGCTCTCTGTGGATATTCCCAAAACTCTGTTGGTCTGTGGACTTGTTGTCTTGACTCGCTCTCCCTGAGACTATCGCTGGTGCCACTGTATGTAGTATGACTGCGTGTATGTATGTGTGTGTGTATGTGTGTGCGTGTGTGTGTGTGGTGAGTGTGTGTATGTGTGCGCGCGAGCTGTGTCCATGCAAGTGTGTATGTTATTCCTTTTGCAACATTTCGGATGAGTATGCTGCTTTACTGAGAGCCTGCTGGTCTCACTGCTCTGATCTGTTGTGTGTCTTGCGTTCCCATTAATTTCCGGAACATTTGCATTTCTCTTTTTGCCTACTTTGAAAATAATGGTAAGTATAATGTGACCAGTGTATTTCTCCTGTGGATACTCCTCCACAATCCCCGAATCCTTGAGTCAATAATTTAAGTGACATAATCAGCTGTGGGACTTGGTCAAAAGTTATTGTTTTTTGGTCCTTTTTGCTTCATTCACACACTTCAGTTGGTATATATATTTGAACTTGAAAGTAGACTAAAAAGTACTACTGCTGAACACGAAGGCGCACATACTGAGACACATTGGAACTGTCTCTCGGTGACTCTGAACGGTGGTTGTTTTTGTGGTGAATGTGAAGAATGTGTCCCTTCGTAGATTGGGATCAGGAGCAACGTAAATTTTTTGGTAGCACAATTTTTTGGTGATATATTATTATTTCTCCTACTGCTCATGCTATAGTGCTGCTGCTGCTGCTGCTACTACTACTACTACTTCTAGTATTGTTACTACTACTACTACTAGTATTATTACTACTACTATTAGTATTACAACTGCTTCTGTTATTGTTGTTGTTGTCGCTTAGGTGCGTTGGAAGTGCGAGTGGATGTGCGTCTGTGAACGGGATTGAATCACGGTTTGTTGATGTCGTTCAGAAGAGGAGTAAGTAGGGGGGTGATCGCGCTATCCACATTCGTGATTCTCGATGAGGAGAAACTGTCTGTCCAGATAGATCCTGCATGCACATCTGCGAGTGTCCTTTTGTAGCAAATCAAGTGTTGTGATGAATGAGTAGACCGTGGCAGTGCTGCGTAGGTATAATCTGACAAACTACAAGAACTAGGTTGAGTATTTTGTTAAAAAAATTACATTGGGTTCGGGTTGAGGTTGTGGATTGAGGAACAAGTTAAATGAGAACAGGTGAATGCAACTTCGGGACACTGAACGATAGGGTTAAATAAAATGTTTGTGACTTAATGTGTTTATATTTTTGGAATCAAAAAAGCTGGGAATGTCTGTGGGTTAGGGGATTGCGGAAGCGTTTTACTCCGGTTCGAGGGTCAGAGCGGCAGGAAGTGCAGTGAGTTGAATCCGAAGTGGTTTTGCAGTCAAATGGCAAAATTATGATGCATGAAGTACTGAAAGCTGTCTGGGATGTAATCTCGTAAAGTTTTCCTTGTAGGCATTAAGACGAAGGAATTGTGGATGGGAATAATTGTTCCAATAAATTGATTCTCATGACGACGATCTTTTCAACGTGTTGCGAAACATGTTGTACAGATGCGCTTGATATGCTAGGACAAAGTTAGGCAGGTGATTGCTGGCTGGGTATTTTGTAATGAGAATGACTTTATCGCTGTCTCTGTGTGTGTATAAGAACACTTTTTGAAAAAACAGGGTCTCTGAGGGTCTCGAATTCTGCATGAGCGAATGCTCACATTTTAATTTTGAAGGGAAATTTAGCGTGATTTAGGCGGAATGCTTATCAAGTTGGCTTATTAAGAACCCCGGAAGAAGAAGTTGTTTCATTCGGTGACGCAACTTTGTAATGAGATAATTGTTACTTTTTATTTTCAGATTACCTAAAATAGCCTGCTGGACTTGCCAGAGCAGGCTGCTGGATTGGTGCTCAATGCCTCTGAACAGTGAAACAAGTGGAGAAGTCACCCCTCTTAACTATGCTGCGAGGTTATTCTCGTCATGATGGCATTTCGAATCAACAATCTGCCAGAGGTAATCTGTTCGTGTGTAAAGATAGTAATGGTGATGAGAAAAGTGCGGCTTGCATAGATTGTCCGAAGGACCCGGTGTATAAGATTTTTGAAGTATCAGTCCTGTTTGATCATTAATGGATAGTTTTCAGAGCGTAAAATCTTTTGAAAAGCGATATTTCTCTACTTTTAGAATGGAAGATTTGTTTGTTTGGAAAACAGAGTTGGTTTTGAGGCTATTAAAGTCCAAGTCATTTTCCTAGAAATAGCACAACATGAATTCATGATGCCCTGACAAGATGTTTAGTTTGTAGGTTTGAATACCTGTAAATTTATCTCGTGACTTGTTTATCCTAATTTTTATAGAATATATCATGACTGTTCCGTTAACTCAATTTTTATTCAGCAATTAATTATTTAGTACAACTTGATTAGTGCAATTTAGGAAGAGGTTTACATTTGGTAGGCTGAGAGGAGATTTCGTAGGCGATAGTAAAACTGGCATTGACGGATGGAGGAAAATTAATAAATAGTTTTAATAAAATCACATTTGACGTGTAACTTTGATGAAGAAATGTAAATGAAAATTAGCTGTTGTTTGCAGAGCGTGACAGAGACAGGCAGAGGGAGAAGCAACGACAAGAGCGGGCGCAGATGCTACCGAACGATGACAAAGACATTAGCACAAGTGCCCAAGATCTGTTTCATGCGCCAGTCAGAGTAAGTGATCACCATGTCCTCTGGAAGGAAATGTTTGAGAAAGGGAGAAATTTGATGGTTTTTTGTGAAAATTTTGCAAAGGTGGACCCATCTGTAGAAGATCGCACGACTGTAGAAATTCGCAATACACTGGGAAACTTCGAAAGCGTGAAGCATTATGTGGTAGACGGTTTGTCCGGTAGAAGCCTCATCGGAGTGGATCAAAATTCCAATCCATCAGGTCATAATCCGATCCGTTCGTCTGTGTCAAGACCACTTCCGCAGTCTGGTGTCGTGAAAAATCCTCCTATTCCCACGACCCGGAACTGTTTGCCTCCCAGTTCTACAAATCCAAATAATACGTTACAAGCTAGCTTGAAGTCGACGACGAATCCTACTCAGAAAGTGCCACATAGTCAAAGTCAGCTGCCTCAACATATAAGCCAATCAGGCAACGGTGGTGGTGGTGGTATTCCTTCAGTCAACGCTTCGTCTAATCCACATGGACAAACGGTGAAAAAGTCTGGCGTTCACATTAACGCCTTTCCAAACAATAACAGTGCCAGTGTTGATTTAATCGTCGCGCCCAGCATTGTCAAAGTGGACAAGAATTCCAGTTCTAGTAATAATAGTGGTGGTTACCCCAGTGTAGAAACTGTTAATGCTGAAAATCCAAATGACAAGCACGATCGAAACTACTCGAGCAGAAAGCCGGCACTGGAACGTGTAAGATATCTTTTTTGAATCCTGAAAATTTCCTTTTTGAATTGTAAACTGTGACTTGTATAACTTACTGCGTATGTATACCTTGAAACTCTGAGAGCTGTTAAAATTATGGTTAGGGCCAATACCAAATAACTTCCTCTGCTGGCCTGTTGTGAATGTTTTCTTTTTCTTGTGTATTTCCCTATTTGTATCCTATAAGGCCACATCCTTAAGAAATCTCAATTATTTTCAGGCTGATAGCCAAGCTGAGCTGGAGAACATCTTCAAGGTAAGCTATGATTTGTCAGAATTAATATTCAAGATCGTGGATATCTCATTTCCGGTACAATCATAGAAGGAATCCGTGTCAACATCTATCTCCTTCCTGTACTTGTACAAATAAGCAACAGCTCTGTTCGCCAGTTTGTAGTCATTGCTTGAGTATTCATTCAGGATGCTGTGCGTGAAATCCTGCACGTTTCCTAAAACAAGTGATTTTTCCCTACGAATATTTCTGTCCCATCGATTTCGATATCTGTAACAATTTTCATGAGCTCCTCCTCCTACTGACTCTACAAGATATGTTGCATCACTGAAAATCTGGTGGGAAACGAGCGGTCCTTGTACAATCACGTCATTTGTATTCCATTTTGTAATTTTGTCGGGATGAGCGCCATGGAAATTGTGATTGAAAAGTTCAAATATGTCCATCCTGTGTGGGAAATTTGTTTAAAAAAGTATGCTGGTCATGTTGTTATGTTTCTTTAGGAAATGATGGATGTAACAGCTCCCATTACTGCAATACAAACGCCTGTCAAAGAAAATCCTGTGAAGAAGTACACCCCACGACGAGTAATTTCTATTTTTTTCAAAATGACCCTCCATAGTAGCCTTTTATAATCACTAAAATAGTAGTAATAATCTCAAAATTAAACACTAAGGATTCTCTATATACCTATAAAATGTTTTTATTCAGTTTATTATTACATTTATGATTACAGGCTTCCAAAAGTGAAGAAACAATTGTGGAGTAAGTTAACAAATAAATTTGGTTTGATTGCCCTACCAGTGTGCTTCTTCCTTGCGGTTTATTCCTCTATTATTATTGCGCTTGTTCTCTCGGCTTCTTGTAAGACCTTAGCGGGGATTTTTGGTGAAAGTGTGATGATGTTGGTGATAAAGATGACGGGTTGCTGTTCTGTAGCTCTGTATTATTATTATTATTATTACTGTTATTATTATCATCATCATTGTCAATATATTATTCTATCTATCCCTTACTAACATGGGAATTTGAAGCTCTGTAAATGAAGGCCGGGACTTTCCGGCAAGAATGTATATGTGCTGTACAGACTTCCTCTTGTTGTGTGTAACCTTCTTACTTCTCGGGAACATGTATGAGTCTGATGAATTATTTGTTAATAGTCATTTCCCCCACCCCCTGTCCCTTCTTCTCAGCTTGCATTTCTTCCATGGCTTCTGAGTTGTTTTACATTAATTGGTCTGTCCGCTCCGCAGCTTGAACGTTGTTCCCAGATTGTCTTCTTTTTATTTGTTGAGGGACTGTATACTTACAATAGGTTTGATCATGTGATGAACGGGGTGATTTGTAGCACTATTCGTGAAGGAATGACAAATATTCCCTCACCTCTACCAAGAATGGATTCCAGTGAAAGTAGCTCCTCCGACACTGAGACAAGTGGGTCTGACTCGGAAGAATCCAGCAGCGGGAGCCAGGCTGGTGGTGAAAATCCGGAAGCAAATATTTCGAAACCTGCTCCAGCAACTGTAAGTGCAAGACATTTGCCATGCCCTTCCCCCATAGTTAGCAGTAGCGATACACATTGTAGTAGTACATCAAACCCCATTGCTCATTTCATTGTAATATTTGTTGGACACTGAGTTCAATGCCAGTGCCAGTGCCAGTGTATCTCTCACTCGCACAGGCCAAATCTATTTAAATCTACCGTAATATTTTACTCGGTGACGACTAACTGTGTGTATGTATCTGTTTGCTGTATGCAGAGCTCCCCCACTCGCTGGAATTTGCAGTCATTTATGAGTAGAGAGATGAAGAGTAGAGATAATGTGAAAGGAACTCCCGACTCAAGTGGTGCACCGACAGCCAAATGTCCAAAGGTAGTACGAGTCGCTCCTATGTATATGTATAAATCTTGTTAAAAAAGTGCGGTAAAGAGTTTTGAAAAAAATCTTTTAATTAAATAATTACAGGACGGGAAGCAGCCACGTGATCCACATGGCTCCTCGAACATTGTTGATTCGGAAGAATCCCCTGGGGAAGTTCCTATGAAGCCGGAGTCGAACGTAACCTCAACGTCAATCTTCGGAAAGTCCATGTCCTCAAGTCCAGCGGAAAGCGCATCATCAAGTATGTATTCCCCCCCACAGCGAAGCTCCACCCCTGTTGTGTACACACTACTAGCACACTGTGATGGGGCTCCGCTTTTCTGTCATATACGAAAATATATCCTCATTATTATTAATAAGAATAATCAGCTATGAATGCAATGGGGGACTAACGAGGCACTGGATTTTTTTTGGCTCAGGTTCTTATGCGAAAGTACCCGGTAAGTCCCCGCGAAAGACGCCTGACGTGAAATCTTCGGATGCCTTTCACCCGTCAAAGCTACCCACACAAGCCATTCCAAGCAAGGGTGCTGCGGCGTCTTTCTCATCGAAAATAAGTTCTCTCAGTGCCAGCAGTAGTGAGGACGAGGAGAAGAAGCCGAAGGCCCCCGCCATGGAGAAGAAACAAGCGTCCCGCGCCAAACGGAAGCACTCCTCCTCCTCCTCCGAGCGGCACGGGAATAAAAGCGACGACGACGACAGCTCCCCGGAGGCGGACAAGACAAAGAAAGCAGTACAAGACAAGAATAAGAAGAACACGATCATGAAACTTTTTCGTCCGCATCCGAAGAAGGGGAAGGTGGAGAGTCCGAGTGTGGAAATCGAAAGTAGTAGTAAAGCTAGTGCAAATATCAGTGGCGGCGGTGGCGGTCGGGGGAAGGGCTCGAAAGCCTCGAGCTCGGGCCGCGTCTCCGCTAAGGATAGCGGGCGGAAAAATAACTCGGTGGCGTCCGTTCTCATTCACAACGGAGATATCGTTGGGGAGGGGAAGGGGAGTAGTGCAAAAGGTGGTGGTGGTAGTAGTGCTTTGAGTGGTTCCGCTCCGGCGGTGAAGAAGCGGGACAGTGCTTTAAAGGACTCATCCCATACGTCCCATCATCATAGCAGGAAGCATAACCACAAGTCACATTCGAGTACAGGTGCTTCAGCTTCTCACAAGTTCAGTAACGACGGAGCGACGACGACCGGGAGTAATGTAATGTCTTCTGCTGTGATTAATACGAATCCATCCAACATGTGCGGTCGAACAAAAGATGAGTCTTCGTCTTCTTCGGGGAAAGCGCATCCGTCTTCCCTAATGTGCCGGATACCCCTGTCCCTTCTCCCCCGACCTCCTGTCCCCCCATCCGCCGCCGCCACCACCACCACCGCCACGACCGTGGCGTCCAATAGTGTCCCTGTGAAATCAGAAAAAGACCAGGACAAACCTGGTTCCATAGGAAATAGTGATTCTTCGCGTCATTCAGTAAGACTTCACTACGACCCGGGGCGGGTAGGGAGTTCGAGTGATCATGCAACCATTACTCCTCATGACCCTCTTTTAGAACGTCAAAGGGACGATCCTATGTGTTCAGACTCGGAGCGGACTTCTGTCGGTCGAAAGAGACCGAAGAAGAAACCGCGGTCCCCGAAAAAGATGTCTAGGATTAAACGCGAACCTGATTCTCATTCCAAGGTAAGGGGTTGAGAGTTCTATGGAGGGAGACGGAGAGAGAGAGAGAGTGATTACAAAGTCTCGTGATTCTACATAACTATTATTTGCAGATCGAGGAAGATTCTGTTGAAGTTTCTTCTAATGTGTGGACTCCTTGCGATTCAATATCCGTGAGTACAACAAGAACGCCACCCGTTGAACTGGATATAGCTCCCGCACCGGACTCATCCCTCAACCCACCCCACTTGCCTTCCCCGGTCGTCCCACAACAGCCCATATACTACAGTTATTTCGATCGAAATGAAACTCATGAAGACTATTACACGAGGTATAAATAAATAAATATATATGTATATATATATACATGTATTGGCGGGGGGAAGTCTGTAGTGTATGTATTTATGTAATTAGTAGTTGTTAAATGATGTCATTAGTTAAAACGCTTGGTATGGTCGGCGCTTGGTTAAGCGGCGTCAGAAATCCCGTCGGAGTGTCCCAATCTTTGATTTGTTTTTGATGGTATTGTGATGTGTTGTTTGTGTATGTACTTAATCTGTTTAAATTTTTTTTGACCATTTAGGGACCAGGAATCCTACTTGGAAGAGGCGAAGAGGTTAAAGCATAAGGCGGATAACGAAAAGCTAAGCACGACTCAAGCTTCGACGTACTTAGAAGCGGGCTTATACTTCATACTGACGGGGCTTTCTATGGAGCGGGATAGACAAGTTGGGTCACAGTCGGCTTTCACCATGTACAAAGATACTCTTAGTCTAATACGATATATTGGCACCCGTTTCGGAAGCCGACCCAGCCGAGCCGACTACACGAATGCCATGGAAGCTAAAATCATTGTACTGAGGTGAGGAAAGAAGTTCATATTATTATTATTATTATTATTACTATTATTGTCATTATTCTGCCGCATTCGTGAAACTAGTGGTAATATGATGTGATGATTTTATTGGGCATCAAAGTATGCGATGTCAGTCGCTACTGTCACTGAAGCTGTTCAAAATCAAAATGAGAGAGACCAAAGATGTAGTGCAGTACCTGTCTGACCACTTCGCGAAGGCACCGCCAGTGGAAGTTGCTCCCATCCCCAACAGTCCTCAACTCAGTACTCCCTCACCCCACTCCCCAACCTCTTCGCCTGCTGGAAGCTCCGGGATCCTCCAGGTCCACACGCCTTCTCCTCATCCCCACCAAAATCATCACGTCGCAACCGTTCCCCGCAGTATCTACACTCAAATGTACAAACAGTGCACCAATACCATGAACCTCATTAACGCCCATGAATGGTGGGAAACAGCGGATAATCTCGTGGAAAAGTATCATATGGAAGGTAAGGGAGCTTGAGCATTAAAAAAAGTAAATGTGTGTAGATCTTGGTTTCTTCTCTATTTTATTTTTAATGCTGCTGAAATTATAAATAATTCCTGGATCTCTTTGTAAATTTTCAGAATTTTTTATATCCATTGATCGACAGTATGGGCCTTTAACTTTGCATAATTCGTTGGTGGATCTCGTCCGTTATGTCAAGCACGGCTTGAAGACATTGAAGATGTGCTCTGACATTTCATAGCGATAATTGATAGGTTACACTTTAGGAAACTTAGTTGAATATCTAAAGCGATATATATTAATAATATAAGCAATTATCGTTATTGGTTAAACATTATTATTATTATTAATATTATTATTATAATGATGTGCAGATCGCGGGGTTGTTATTGTGAGAACTGATACAAGTTTGTAAGGTGTGCGTGTGTGTGTGTGTGTTGCTAGTGTGAATGCTTGATGTTGTAGAGATTGAATATACCCTATATATCGTCCCAGAAGTTGTTTTAAAAGTAGGACGTCAGACTGAAATGCTAAATGTCGGAGGAAGAATGATGAAGTTTAGCAGTTTAGCAGAGGTTCACACTCGTCACAGTCTACATGTGTTTAGCCTTGTCGACTACAACGGTCCATTTGCTACTCGAAAAGTGCTTCTCTTCCAGTATGTGAAATGCCTTGTGTTAAATCCCATAAGCGGATTTAAGTGTCTTCAACCTTTCTACCAAAGAGTAAGACTGCTTTTAAATTGTCATATTTCAGTCTCTCGTCCGTACTTCTTTTTTCTTTGTTTTTTTGTTTTTGACTGTTGTTTTAATTGAGATATTATATCACACAATTACTAAATATTTGCTATATCATTCATTTTTGTTGCTAATATGACAGAGTGAATCAAATCAAATCTATATGGGAAATTTTTGTTCTTATAGAGAGAGAGAAGGAGATGCTTTTAGTACCCTTGTCACGACATTGGCAGTTTCTGTAATGGTACTGCAGGATAGAACTTGAGAATTTTTGGGTCATTTCCAAGGTATTTATCCGCCTTTGTATTACTTGGATTTTTGCCGTACATAATTTTGTGCTTAACTCCAGACCTCGTACTCCGATGCCAGTTTTACCTGAAGTTGCTGCTGCATCTCATATCCTAACATGGACTTGATGTCCTCGCATATGACAGAAGCCGGAGTTTAGTTTTTAGTACCGAGTTTGCTTTTGGAAGCGGTGTAAATGGATGCGTTAGCGCACGTCACTGTGCAGGGTCTGTCTCCAATATTGGGCTTGTGTCAAGAGTATTGTGGACGGTTATTATTGAAGAATAGTGTCTTAGGGACTTTATGCCTCCAGCTAGCAATACACCAATTGAGAATCGAATCTGCTAACAGTTTGGAATGCGCCTTCGGAGAAGGAGACAAAGCTCTTCAGTAGCATCGTCGACCACTTGATGTACGTTCTGGAAACCCATACATAGTCACCCTGCACATCCCTACTAGAACTTTCCTTTATCACTATCTTCACCCCGTGTGGTGAAAGAAAAACCAGCGTACAAAGCCGTTTGAAAATGTAGAATCAGTTTAAGTTCCTAGGCTTTTGTTGTTGTTATTGTTGTTGAAACCTCCAAGACATTCTTTGAGAGAGCATTGCCACTGCAGTGCACATAGTCATTTTCCACTGGATTTTAAAAGTAGCGGAAATAATTAATACTCTGGCAATTATTTTCTAAGTACAGAAATTTTCGTAGTGCGGGCATTTCACAGGTAGAACATGCTTCGTGCGTTCATTGCAGTTTTATGACTCACGGGGAGTCTCAAGGACCATGGGCTGAGCGCTTCTAGCATTGGCATCTTCGTGTGGCATGGTAGCTATTCTTTAGATCTTTGGTCTTGGAACTTTCTGCCTGTCATTATGATTCTGCGTTGCCTCCACCCTTAATTTTCGCGGCTGCGTGACAATTAGTAAGGAAAGTTTGGAACAAGTGAATGCTGCTGTTATATAGCATTGACTTGGTAAGGTTATATGGTGTGGAAGGAATTTTTACTTTTTTAATTGATTCCTACTGTACGACGGCACGAATTTTTGTGAAGTAACTCGAGTGTAGGACTTGACGAGTCTGTGAGCTAATGATTAAGCTGTGCAACAAGTGAAGATGTCATTTTTAATCTAATAGCTGTACTGAACTGTTATAGGGATGACGCGGAAACTCGTTGTCAGTGGTAAATTTTTGTGTACCTATCCATGTCGGTTTAATTCTATACATACATATATGTATGTATACATATATATATAT